>LOJH01020474.1:17132-33829 GCA_001685095.1 Ellobius talpinus
CTCTCTCTCTCTCTCTCTCTCTCTCTCTCTCTCTCTCTCTCTCTCTGTACTGGGGCTTGAATTCAGGGTTTTACATGGGCTAGGCAAGTACTCTGCTACTGAATGACACCCATCTCTGCACTGCTGGGAAGCCTCAGGAGGCTAGCAGAAAAGAGCCTAGTTCCATCTGTGTCATAGAGCAGTGTTTGATAAAATGAGCCATTGCTGAGATACCTAGGCTGAGCATCTTAGAGATCACCGATGCTCTCTGCCTTGGAGTGTCATGGGTTCCTAAATTGGAGCAACACAAACAGCTTCTGAGAGGTATCACGAGTCTGGCATCAGTGATTTTTTTTTAATAGATGGGTACCGTTCTGTGTTTGGTTATGAGCTCATGGAGGCAGAGTCCTTGTTGTCTTTTGCAAAGACAACATAGTTGGCAGTCAACATGCACTTGTTGAATGAATTAATGATGCCATTTAGTGATCCTTTACAGTGTAGCATCCTCATTTTACGAACATGGAGGGCAAGGAAAGATGGAAGCTGCTCAGGGCCACAAGCTGGCTTGAGCCAATGCCAAGGCTACTATGCTCTTGTAAAACCCTTGACTCTGCTCATCTCAAACAGAACCAGAACCCGCACCTCCTCTTCTCCTTTCCATTGTTGCTTTTTCAAAATGAAGAAGTGAGCAACCAGACCCAAACTCTATGTTCCTGCTGCTCTTGCCTTGAAGTGCGGAGCCATCCAGTGGCCTGCTTTCCACCCTTGCCTCTCTCCGTCAGCCGAGAGCCATATTTTCCAGTTACAGGATTATGTCACTTCCCTGGTCCAGTGGTTTCCCATCACTGGGGAAGGCTGTCAAAATCTGTTAGCCTCCCTCCAGGTCCTATGATTACGCCTGTTTCTTACGTCCTCCTCTCTTTTTATGCTTCTCAAGCCACACTGCACCCACCGAGGTCATTCCCACCCCAGGGCTTTGCAACTGCAGTGCCTTTGGTGGACAGGGTGGGTGGAAGATGATCACTGAGGGTTGCTTCTCTTTCTAGAAAGACATGGACTCCAGAAAGAGATGGATCTAGTTCTCTACCAGTGGGTTGGTCTGTGATTGCTTGGACCACTAAGATGGTGGAAGAGACGCTTCCTTCCTTTTGGAATGCAGTTACCACCCTTTGGGGATGCTCACATGGCCCATCGAAGACTTTTTGGAGGTTGGTTTACCCTCCCAGATGATAGCTCAAGGTGAGCCCCCAGGGGACAGCTGGACCAACCGGCGGCCTGTGTGAGTGAATCCGTTGGGTGGCCATTTTCCTGTTTCCTCTGAGCCATCTTGACTGATGCCGCCATACAAAGCAGAGATGACACGTTCCCACTGTGTTCTGCAAAACTGCAAAATCCAGAGCATATGAAAGGTTGTTCTAAAGCATTATGCTTGGGGGTGACTTGTAACACAGCCAAAGTGAAACCACGCGGTCTGATGTCCGCTCCTCCCCTCTTTGTCTGGTTTCTGTTTACTCCCCCCCAGCCACCTTTATGGGACAGGGTCCCTGAGCACCCCATCCTAGGAAGCATCTTCCAATAGCTCGTGGCTTTCCTTCAAGCCTTCTCCTCTCACCGTCCTCACATCTCGGTTACTGTTTGGACACCGTCCTTTCCTTCTCTAACCTGTTCATCCTCTGTGGAGGTGGGGGCCAGGCTGAGGAAGGAGCACTCCAGCCATTTCTTCCCCCTTCTCATAGCCCATAGACTGGCGACAGTCTGCAGGGCATTCAGGGCTGTGACCCACAGGGGCTTGCCTGCCATGGTGACACAAGCTAGAACGTTTACTCCACTGCTCACCGAGGGTCCCCAGGGTCAGAGAAGCACCCGCACAAAGTAGGTCTCCGGGACACATGTGCTGGACTCGTCGCCATCATGAAGGTTTTGTGTCCTTTAGTTTCCTCTCCTGTCGTAACAAATGAGAGCAAAGGCGGCTTCAAACAAGACCGAATTTATTATCTTACATTTCCGCAGGTAAGAGGTGGAGAATGGATGAGCAGGCTCAGTTCTCTCTGGGGGCTTTATGAGAGAATCTGCCTTCTTGCTGTTACTTCAGGGACCTTTGTGATGATATTGGCTAACCCACTGTAACCTTCTCATCACAAGACCCTTCTTTTATACGTGTGAGGAAACATCCACAATATTTATTTATAGTGAATAAAATGTGGACATAGGGCTGGGGAGAAGGCCCAGCTGGTTAAGAGCTGGTCCTGAAAATGTGAGGACCTGAGTTCAGATCCCAGAACCCTTGCGAAGCTGGGCACAGTAGTATACACGTGTGATTTCAGCATTTCTACAGCAACATGGGAGGTGCAGACAGCAGAATCTCCAGAAGCTCGAGGGGTAGCCTGGTGTATGCAGCAGGAAACAAGAGAATCTGTCTCAAATCAGGTGAAAAGTGAGGTCTAGCATCTGAGGTTGTCTTCTGACCTTCATATGTGTACTATGGGAATGTGTGCACTCATACACACTGCGCATATACACACATGTGCATACATACATGCATGCTGGCAAACACACAAGCATGCAAGAATACACTCAGACATGTCAAACATACATGCACATTCTCAGACACATCACACACACAACATGCACACACACATGTGCATGCAGGCAAACACACACACGAACATGCAGGAATACACTCAGACACATCACACATATGCACACTCTCAGACACATCACACATCACACACACATATGCATGCAGGCAAATACACACACGTGAGCATGCAGAAATATATTCAGACACGTCACATATACATGCACACTCTCAGACACATCACAGACAACATGCACACACACATGCATGCATGCAAACATACAAGAATACATTCAGACACATCACACACATGTATGCAGGCAGACACACATATGCATGAAAGTAAGCACACACATAAGTGTGCAAGAATACATTCTGACACATCACATATACATGTACATTCTCAGACACATCACATACACGCACACGTGTGCACACACATTCTGTGGGAGTGGGAGCTGTCACTCTGCAGACTACAGAGCTGTTACCCAGTTAGCTTTTTCAGCAGTTGGTTCTCTCTTTGCCCAGCACCCCACACTCTTGGGTGCTGGGCTTTTCAGCATTGAGATGTGCCTTTCCCACAGCTTTTAACCATGAGATCTATGAATGAAAGTACTTTTAAAATGTACTGTTCTGGCAGTCTGCATTGTTGGTAAGTGCTGAAATGCAGACACGTTGGCCAGTATGTCCCTGCAGATTCAGTGTTCACAGAGAATGGGAGTCAAGGCTGTCTGAGGTCTACTTAGAGAGTTCTACATTGCAGTAGGTTTTCAAGAGACAAGGGTGTACTGACTGGAAACATACTGCTGCTTCTCGGTGAGACCATCCACGGTACTTCCCTGTGCTTTAACCACCAAGTCCCGAATAATAGAACACATGAATTGCCGAGAACCTCTCCCCATTTGGGTCACTTCCATTTCCTTTGGAGACATTTTGGGCCTGATGGATAAGCCTGAAATCTTTTTTTTAACATTTATTTATTTATTTATTAATTATGTATACAACATTCTGTCTGTGTGTATGCCTGCAGGCCAGAAGAGGGCACNGGAAGAGCAGGCAATGCTCTTAACCTCTGAGCCATCTCTCCAGCCCCCAAGCCTGGAATCTTGTTGGGTGGAAAGGACTTTAAAGAAAATGGGAAGAAGGCTTGATAAGGGGACATATAAGAAGGGGAACAAAGTGTGAGAAGTTCCCTCAGGTTGAATATCTCGTCTCTTCAGCAATTTGTGACACAAACCTACGTGTGTCAGGCGCCACCTTACGTGCTTTCTTTTTTAAGATTTATTTATTTATTAAGTATACAATGGTCTGCCTGCATGTGTCCCTGCAGACAGAAGTTGGCACCAGATCTCATTACTGGTGGTTGTGAGACAACATATGGTTGCTGGGAATTGAACTCAGGACCTCTGGAAGAGCAGTCAATGCTCTCAACCACTGAGCCATCTCTCCAGCCACCCCCCCTTTTTTAACCTTACGTGCTTTCTAAAGACTCACGAGCTCACTCCTCCATACAGCCCACGGAAGAAGTCCACCATTCTCCCTACTTCCTACATCCAGGCACAGAGAAAGTCAACAGCATGTTCAAGGGTAGACAGTTGGGGTGGGATTCAGGCTGTTGCCATCAGGTCTCAGGAGGGCACCTTTGTGCACTGATCACAGCAGGGAGGCCTCTGTAGTGAGATCGTAGGAGAGAACCTTATAAGATGTCGACCCCAGGAGGGAACCCTTATGCATGCAGATCCCCGGAGGAACCCCAGGGGCAGGGATGCACAACTTCCCCTCCTCATCCTCCAGGGCTAGTTCTTTCCTTACGATGATGTCTCCTTCTGGTCAGTTCTGCCCTCTCAACCTATCCAGAGATGCTCAAGCCTGTGGGGTAGAGGACACTCAGCTATGGGTCCTGGCCATAGGTAGGCTCCACACTGACCGTAGGTGGTTTTCCATAACACGTTAGCTTTTACATTCCCTGTTAGGTACACTAATGACTGAAGTTCACTCATGGCTCCGGAATTGCGGTCATTGGTCAGGACCAGGGCTTCATTGAGTCTTGGGCCATCAGGTCTGATTGGGAGTGCCACCCACAGTAGTTCAGACATCTTTGGAATGATCTGGGGACAAGCTGTGTCCACACAAGCCTGTCCATGGTGATGGAATGGAAGAGTTTGGCTTCTGTTGTGGCAGGTGGTGCCCTCACTGAGAGAATGACAGACATATAATCTCGCACACATGTCCTTTCTTCCCTCCCAACAGCAGCTCTGTGAAGCATATCTTACAGATGGGGAAACTGAGGCAGTCTGCCCAGTGCCACGCCTAGGAATAGAGGAGCTGCTTCAAGAAGCTGGGATCACCTGTGTCCAGGATTTGACTTGCATTATGGCTTCCAAAGCAATGAGACTGACTCCTGACACTTCCTCTTCTCCTCCTGCTCAGAGCCATCAGTGGGGGTGTACATGTCTGTAGGGAACTCAGATGTGTGGCCACTACAGGCCTGCCTGTCATAGAGGAGCCATGACCTGGAGGAAGAGGAAATGAGAGGTGACTAGGATTCGGTCTTCACGGAAGACGTGGCAAGCAATGGGACTTTCCTGTGTGGAAGGGTGTGTGTACACACCTATGTGAGCTCACCTCGGTACCTTCCTGAACTTTCATTGTGTGTAACACACCGTGATGAGCTCAGAGTCCATAGGGATGAGTGGTAGAGACATTGCCCCACCCTCTCTGAGCTACAGTTCAGCATCTCTGTCTTAGAACCTTCTGGATGATGGAAATGTCTGTGCTGCCTGATATCACAGCCACTGGCCACAGGTTGCTATTGAGTACTTGGAATGTGGTTAATTTTATTTCGTTCTTCGTGTTGTTTCATTTCAGTGAGTTTAAACTTAAATAGCCCATGTGACGAGTGGCGACAATGCTGGGCTGAGCAGGCTCCGAGGGAAGGACGGAACATTAGCAACTGCTTACAGAGAGAGCTAAGCACTGCCTGGGACACATGACAAAGTGCTGGAGAGTCACGGGGAATGGCCTGTTTAGACTGGGTAATCTGGGAAGAGCTCTCCAAGGAAGCTACATTTCAACAGAGGCACAGGGGATGAGTGTGGGCCGTGCAGAGGGCCGTGTGTGTGGGGTGGTCAGGCCCTGGAGTGGGAAAATGTGGGCGCTCTGACATGGAGAGACAAGTTCATTGAGAGTGCAGTGAGCAAGGGAAGGGGTGTGGAATGAGATCAGGCAGGAGAGGGGGAGACCCTGGACCTGGAGATCAACTGAGCAAGGAATCTGCGTTCGCTTAAAGTACAGCAACAGCTACAGAAAAGTCTGCTCTGAGGCAAGTGGTCCCACAGACTGCCCAAGCCTCACAACTGTCCCCCACATTCAGTGGGCCTAGTTTGGTCCTGTGCAGGTTCCCCCGCTATCAGTCCAGAGTCAGTGAGCTCTCATTAGCTCAGGTCAACTGTTCTGTGGGTGTCCCCATCATGGTCTTGACCCCTTTGCTCATATCTGAGGTGGGTGGGGAGAGGAGGGTGGGGCGGGAGGAGGAGAAGGAGTGAGAATGAGGATGTAAAATGAGAAAAGATTGTATTTAAAAATTCTTAATAAAAAAGAAAAAGAAAGAAAATTCTGCTCTGGCTGCCATGTGGAGCTGATTCTAGGTGGCAGTAGTGGTACTGAGGGACCAGGGAGGGGGTTCCGAAGCAATGGTCCAGGTAGAAGATGGTGGTATGGAGTAGAGCAAGGATGCCAGAGATGAGAGAACGGGTTGGAGTCAAGACATGGTTTGAAGGCAAAGATGGCAGACTTTATAGCTAGCCTGGATAAAGATGATGGAATCCAGGGGGACGCTCAGATTGTAGCCTGAACCACAGGCAAGCAGTAGCACTGTTTTCAGAGAAGAGAATGTTAAGAAACCCAAAGAGTTTTAGCTGTTGTTGATCACCCAGATGGCGGTTGAAGTTGGAGACATGTTTGATTCTGCCGAATTGCTAAGGGCTGGGTATCTGCACACCCTGTGGGGGCGAGCGTGCACTGATGTGCAAGCTTGGCTTTGCTTTGGGTAAAGTCAGTACATGCATATGGTGTGGGATGAGTGTGTATGCATATCAGTGTCTGTGTTTTGGATGAGCATACGTGAATGTGTACACATATCTGTGTATCTGTGGGTAGAATCAGTGGGTGTGAGTATGTACGTCTTTGTGCGTCTCTGTGTGTGCTGAAAATGTCTATCTGATGCAGGGCGAGCTGGAGCTGAGATTGCCTTCACGAGATGTGTGTGAGGAGGTGCGTGTGGGCGCATGTGTGTGTGTGTATAGGATGAGGGTATGTTCACATTTGTGGAGTAGCTGCTCATTAACTGGTGCATCAAATGCATAAATTCTGTACAGGGGTGGGGTTTCACAGCTCCCTCATGGGGCATGAGTGCACTAGGGTAGGATTTGTGCATGTACACCTACTTGATGATGTCACCATGTGTACAGGTCTGTGTGGATCTCTGTGAGGAGATTACTTGCATATATGTGGTGGGGAGGACAGTGTTCTAGGGGTAGGTGTGTGGGCTCCTCTGTGAGGAGTGAATGTTCCAGTTGGTGCCCTTTGGGTTCTCCTGGGCCTGCAAGCCTCAGAGGCAGCAGCTTGCAGAACATTTTATGACATGTTTATAGGTTTCTCAACCTTAATGCATTTTAAATTTCCAATCCAGGGTGATCCCGGTGGACTGCAGAACCATTTGTTTATTTCTTGCTGGTTTAAAAAGAAAGTTCCCTCGCTGCGGTCTCTTCTGCCTCCAACCTGAAAGCATCCCCTGGATCTTTGGGATGCAGACAGGAGAAGGATGGAGATATGGTCTTTAAAGCAGTGTGGGTGGGTGAATGGGTCTTTGAAGGAGAGGTTGGGGAGGGGAGTCTTTATGTGTGGAGGAGGGGTGTGGAGTCTGGGGTGGTAGGAGGAATGGAGAGGTAGGAAGGAACCAAGCCCCCTCTTCACTAGGGGAGACCCAGGGTGGATGGCCCATACATCTTTCTACACGTCTGCCCCCCCCCGTCTGCCTGAGGATGTGTGCTTGACTCTCTGTTTCTCATACCACACACCCTTCGCAGGGCAACTTGACCTTTGGATGTTCAGAGCAACTCCTGGTACCATCGATCCTTTCCCAGGATGTTCTGGAAATTCCTCAGGAGTCCCCATGTCTGCCTTTGGCAACCGTGAGTGTCCGTCACTTTTCCTGTTTCACTCCACGTTATTGTGCTGGTGAGAAAGGTCTGGGTGGTGTAAACCCAGGGTGTCTGCTCTGTCCTTGACCTGCACGATCCTCTTGCCTGTCCCCAACCCCACTCTGGTTGCTGCTTCCTCTCATTTTTAAAGATGATCTAACTGTAAAACCCCATTTGGCTTGGGACATGCTGTATCATCCAGGTTGGCCGCAATTTCATAGGGATCCTCTGCTTTTGCCCCACAAATGTTGGGATTAGAGACACTTGCTACCATGTTGGGTGGCTTCTGTTTTTGCCACTTGCCGGCTGCATGACTGTGGCCAGGCTGTCTGATTTCTTCATGCTTCAGTATTGCCATCCTTTCCAGTGGAGACAGTACGAGTGTTGACATCCTAAGGTCACTATGAGAATAAGATGACACATGTCCAGGATTTACAACGGGCACAATATGGCACCCTTATCACAGTTGTTAAACATTTTAAACATGAAGAAATAAGCAAAATTCGCACCAACGCTTACCACTTAGAGAAGCCCCTTCCAGACATCTTTGTTTGGCCTGAAGCACATACACTTCTTCTAGACATGTGGTTTATAATCTATGTTGTTTAGTTATTTTTTTCCCACTTAACCATATGTCTTGGAGATTTTTCTCTATTGGTCCACATAGATCTGCCTCATTCTTTGAAAACCAGTATTAACGAGCTTTGATTTATTGGCCCAATCGATCACTGACTTTGGGTGTGAAGACTGTGTTCAGTTTTTCACAGTTGTAAACACCAGCGTAGACATATGCTGTGTGCATATCCTCTTGCACTGGGACTGTGTCTTTAGGTTCAATTCCAGAAATGGAAACAGGGTAAAAAGTAAGAGCATCATACAGTTTGACATGCGTGGCTAAGCTGCCAATTGCACTTTTTCTGTTCTCTGTCAATGGCTTCTTCTTGTTGGACACTTTTCATTTGATTCTGGATCTACCCTGTGCCCTGACATAGGTCTCTTGAATAAAAAAGGGCTCAGGATGAACACACATACATGTGTGCGCACACACACATACACATTCGTACATACACTCTCACATACACACCGACAACGTACACATTCTTCAGACCAGCTGCCTAGAAAGCTTGCGGGCAAAGGCCCTCCCTGAGTGTGGCTGGGGAGGTGGGGGGTGCAGGCACCGAGCCATGCGGTTCCTCCTGGAGCAGGAAGCGTGCTGAACCATGAAACATGAGGAAGCCTGTTGAAAAGCGGCTGTGACGAACGCTGAGAGGCCTATTCTCCAGGCTGCAGACTGAAGAAGCCAGGTTGATTTTTGCATGCCAGCGGCAGCTTCCGTGACAGGCTGCCCTTTCCGAAGATGGCTGCAACATTATCTCATACTCCCCTGCTGTGTGCAGTGGAGCTGTGCAGGGCTCCGTCAGGAGGTGGAGCCTGACTCTCTCTACAATCTTGGCTAGCTTGTGATGATGACTTTAACCAGTCGGGTCTGGTGGAGGGGATGCCCTTCTGGCATTTTTGAACCGCACCTTTGGTGGCTGCTTTATGTCACAGAGTTTTGGGGTAACTTGACGCACAACCATAATAAGGGGAACACTTAGCAACCATTCACTCAGGAAGACAGTCAGAGAAGTACCGCCATTTTCAACCTCAGTGTACCTGGAAGTCAACTGGGACTCTCATTAATAATGTAGGTTCCTGTCTTCCTGACCCCCCCCAGGAACTGATTCATTTGTCTTAGTTAGGGATGGGAACTGGGACAACGTACTTTTAAATGAACGCTATAGAAAAACCTGACCACATTTGCTACCTAAACCAAAACTTCAGCACATCATTTAAGATCAAAGGCCATGGAGTCGAAAGATATGAATGCAAATTCTGAGGCAGTGGCTAACTTTTCTCTGCGCCTTCGTGTCTTATCTGTAAAGAGCAGGCTATGGTATCTTCAAAGAGCATCCTTTTTCCTGGCATCACGGAAGGGTTAGATGAGATAACACCTGCTTAGCACTATCCTGATGCGTGGTAAATACCAAGGAGCTGGCACTGCCATCCTGGCATCATAGTGCAAGAATTTTTAGCTGGGGTCTCTCCTTTGCCTTTTGGCAGTTTTTATTTTTTTAACAATGCTTTTTGTTAGCATACAAAATGATGGGGTTCATTATTATGCTTGACACTATGTATGTCACAGATATGTGTGAATCTAGATGGCACATGCCCTCTGACAGTCAATGGGGAAAACATTGTGTCCCAGCAGGAACGGGGTCCAAAGTTTGCGTCAGTTTTTCAAAGTGTCCTTTATCTAAAGAAGGCTGAGCTTGCTCAGAGAAAGCTGCTGCTGCCTTGTCAGGTTCCACACCCAGGGGCTTGTGGTCCTGCTAGCTGGAGCCATGGGAAGGGAGACTTTCTAAAGCCTCCCAGGGTCACGGTTGGAAACTCAGAGAGAGGACAAGACTATGAGAGCAACACAGATAAAGACCCAGGGGGAGAGGCTGAACTGGAGGTCCTAGGAGGCAGCCAGATGAAGTCACTTGAAAGCTGATGATTCCAGGAATCTCAACTCAGGAAGTTAAGACTGAGGAACCAGAGAGCCCAGACAAGTTTCCCCGAAGGAAAGAGTCAGGGACACCCTTACGATTCAGCAAGATGCCCTTGTAACAGAGCTCGGGGAAAGAAGCCATGGCCTGGCTGTGAGGGCAAAGGCTCCTTAGTCAGGTTTAGGATCAGAGGATGATGGCTGTCCACAGGATGGTGTGGTTCAAATTCTAATTGGTCTTAATAATAAAAACTTGGAGTCAGCTATCAGGGGATGAAAGTTAAGAATCAGAGAAGCAGAGGGGCCAGCCACTATAGAGTTCTTATCTCTACCAATGCTCAGACTAAAGGGGCGATCCTGTCCTCAAACTGCCTCCTCAGACTGCACTGCTCCTCAGATGGCACTGAGCTCCTGTCTGCCCCTCACCCTCCGGGTCTTATATTCCTTTTCCTGCCCAGCCACATCACGCCTGTCTCCACCTCCCTAGTGCTGGGATTAAAGGCGTGGGATCCCAAGTGCTGGGATCACCTTTGTGTGAGCTGTTTCTCTTTTAGACTGGATCAATTTATTGTAGCCCAGGGTGGTCTTGAACTCACAGAGATCTGTCTGCCTCTGTCTCCTGAGTGCTGGGATTAAAGGTGTCCACCACCACTGCCCAGCCTCTAGTCGCTTAGCTCTGCACTTTGATCTTCAGGCAAGCTTTATTTGTTAAATCATAAACAAAATATCACTACAGGACAGTCCTTCAAGGAAGGCCTTGAAGAGTTGGTCACAGCCAACTACTTCCTCCTCCCCCCAGGTGCAATTGGCCTGCTCCTTTGGCTGGGCCTCTAGAGCCGGGTAGTGAAACAGAGAGAGGCAATGGTACTCCGTGTGTGACACTGGGAAGAAGGCTCCTCTGTTGTCCTTGGGTTTGCTCATTAGTAAAATGGTAGATTAGGAGACCTAGGGGGTGGGGAATTGTGGTGGCTTTTGTCTCCCTTTTCAAGTCCTGATGTCATGGGTAGGAGAAGCAAGCCGGTAACCTCCAGTAACCTGTCACTGCAGGCATGCTGTGTTAAATTGGATTCTGAGGCGTAATCCAGGAAAGAGCGAGCCTAGATCGATAACATCCGTGGGCCCTGGCTTGCACTGTTAACAGCTAGTCAGGGAACTCAGAACCTCAGCTTAATCACCATCTCAATTTCTGCTTTACCTGTATGGTACCCATGCGGTTTCTTTTCTTTTGCTGTATGTATTTCCTAAATATCTCTTTTGAAATGATATTGGTGACTTACATGGTTGTGAATCAAGAGCATCAGAAAACAGACATGAAGGGCCTGGGGAGATGGTACTGACCGTGCAAGCGTGAGGACCTGAGTTCAGATCCCCAGCACCCATGTGAAATGCCATGATGGCTGAAGCCTGCAAATCTCAGCACGGGGAAGGCAGAGGCAGGAGGATACCTGGAATCTGAAGACCAGTAAAGACTAGCCAAATGGGTGAGTCCCAGCTTCAGGGCGAGACCCTGACTCAAAAGCTAAGGTGGAGAATGGCAGAGGAAGATGCCTGACCTCGACAGGCGTGCATATGCATGAGCTTCTGTATGTGCATGTAGCCAAGCGTGTGCACATGAACAGATGCACCCCACCCCAGGGAGAAAAATCCAGTCCTCATTCCTGTCCCTTCTCCTTCTCTCTCCCTTCCAAGGTAATTATTTTTATTTATGTTTGCTTTCTCTTTCTATAGCTAACTTTGAAAGTTATGTAATGCACTGATGTATTTTTGGGCTATTTTTAGATCAATAAATGGACCAACCCATTATTTACTTTTTGTTGCACAAATTTCTTTCTTTTTTAATGCTAATCCTTTCATTGTGGTATAAAGCGTCTCCTGGAAGGTAAGCAGAGCTCCTGTGTGGCTCTCCACTTTGACAAAGAGTGAGTCACCCAATTACATCTCAGGTTAAGCGAGATGAGTGCCCAGCACACGCTGTGTGTTTATTAGATGTGTGGGTGTGTTCTGTGAACTGCCTGCTTGTGTCTTTGGCTCATTTTTCAACTGCGTTGTCTGTCTTTTTACGATTAATGGACAGGCCTTCTTTATATATTCTGGCTGAGTCTACTGCCAGCTGCAAACATTACAGCCCTCTCCTATGCTGCTTGCTGTTGATTCTCAGACTCCCCAGGAGGATGACATTGAACTGCTGATTTCCCTGCCTCAGTTCTCCAAAGTCCTGGGCTGACAGGCGTGTGCCACCACGCCTGGCTCAGTGCCCTTTATCCCACTCTCTCTGTGCTGTCTCCATTTTTAGATGGTCTGATTTATCAGCCTTTTCCTATATGGCCAGTTGGTTTTTGCTTAGTTGTATTATCTTTAGCATTTAGCTCTTGTGGAATTGGAGTTTGCGCATGAAGAGGAAATGCTATAAATCATGTCACCCTTGTTAGGTTGCAAAGAAACCCAGGACAAACGGCTTTCTGAGGTGCCTAGTAACATTTCGAAGTGCGTGCTGGTCCCAGGTTCTCCCAGCATCCCAGTACCTGTTACAGAGTCCTGGATCCGCTCAGCCCTTCTCATCCTGACCCCTACCCTAAACCTCTCTAGCTCCTGAGCTTTGCTACCCTTCCTCCAGCTTCTGATTGCTATATAACTCAGCCATTTTGGCCACGAGCTCTCTTTGGCTCCACTCTTTGCTCCTCTCTCGATGCTTGGCCTCTTTGTCCTTGGCTCCTTTCTTCATCTGTTTGCCCTCTCTCCTCTTCCCTCTGTCTCTCCACGTCCTCTCTCACTCCCCTGATCTATTCTGATGGCTATGTTCAGTCTGGACTCTTCCCGATACCACTGGCTGTTCTCTCCCTCGTATCTACAATGAAAGCTTTCTCCTCGACCGCACCAAGGAGCAGCCAAACCCTCAGTTTCATCACCTCTCACCCTGTGTGGATATTCCTGAGAACCAGCTCTATCCTTGAGAGGACTTCCCTCTGCGCTTTAGGAATTTTGTTTAAAACTTGTAAGTGTCAACTTAATCTTGAGCTTAATGTGCTCTTTTCGTTTTGTAAAATACATTAAGACAGATACATAGGAAAATAAAAGAGAATCTGTACTGCATCACCTAAAATCCTCTTTCATGCACACTTTAGGAGAATCATGGGTGAGATATTGAAAGCACAGCAGTGCAGAAGGGAGGATTTTCTGCAGAAATAAAATTTAAAAATTCCTCAGGAATTTATTATAGGAGAAGTTTATATTTGTCTTTAGTAACATGAGAAAATACAGATAAACATAAAGAAATATAAAAACTCGTGTGTTTATAGTATAGTGAACATGATTACTAGCTAGGCCTTGTCTTGTTCAGTGACTTTTGCCCAACTAGACATAAATATAACTTATCTTAGAAGGGGTAATAAACTTCATACTGTGAAGCTGGGGAAAATGGCTTATGTTTGTAATCCTAGCACTTGGAAGGTTGAGGCAGGAAGGCCACCATGAGTTCAAGGTCAATGTGGGCTATATAGTGAATTCTAGGTTAGTTGGGACTATAGATTGAGGTTCTATCTCAAAAATCCAAAACAAACAAGCAGACAAACAAACAACACCAACAAAGACTACACAAAACCATTTTGTGTTGCACCCTTAATTCTTAATATTTTTTAACAGCTCTTTATGTCAATGTTATATTTATATACAATCATTTTAATGGCTACCCATGGTGATATGAATGAGAATCTCTCCCATTGGTGGATGTGTTTGACTATTTGGGACCCAGTTGGTAGAACTGTTCGGGAAGGGTTAGGAGGTGTGGTCTTATTGGCGGTGTCACTGGGGGCGCACTCTGAGGCTTTTAAAAGACTCACTCAATTCCCAGTGTGCCTCTCTCTGTCTTCTGCTTATGGATCAAGATGTGAGCTCCCAACTCCATGCCTTTGCTTCTCCATCATGGATTCTAACCTTCTGAAACCATAAGCCCATAAACACACTCTTTTAGAAGTTTCCTTGGTCATGGTGTCTCATCACAGCAATAGAAAAGTAACTAAGACACCATGTATTCATGAAATGCTATATGATGCACATATCCTCCATGCTCCTAGATACCAACCCATCCCTTCCTCTTAAGATTCCTCCTGTAGCCTCTGATTTTAATGGTCCCCACTATTAGACCTCAGTTATAAACCCAATGTCCCTTTTCCCATTTTCTTTCTTTTAATGCTCCTCCCTCACCCAACAAACATTATTCCAGTAGTTGTGTTCTATTCAGTTTAATTTACCACACATGCAATGTCCTTTCTTGACAAGTAAGTGAATCCATTAACAACACAAAGTTACTCTATAGGCTTCAAAACTTTACATATGTGACTGATATGTTACCATAAACACCCTTTGTAGATTGCCTCTTTCACTCAAAATTATACTTATAGGTTTTATCAGTATATATATGTATATATATGTATATATATATGTATATATGTATATATATATATTAAATGTAGGGTCTCATGTGGCACAAGTTGATCTTGAACTCACTCTGTAGCAAAGAATGACCTTGAACTTCTGATCCTCTTTCCTCTACCTTCCAAGTGCTGGGATTACAGGTTGTGTGCAACCACACCAGGCTTTTAGAAGGTGATGGGTATTGAACTCAGGGCTCTCTGTGTGTTAGGAAAATGCCATATCAACTGAGCCATACCTCAGCCCTGTCACTTTCATTTATTCATGAACACGAGTTTACATTTATTCATCCTTCATCATTGTGCGTGTGCTCATGCATGTGCCACTGTGTGTGTGTGGTCAGAGGATAGCTTTTGGGTGTGAGCTGTCCCCTTTCTACCCTGTGGGCTCTGAGGTTACAAGGACCGAGCTCAGGTGGCCAGGCTTGGCAGCAGGTTGCTTTACCCACTGAGCCATCTCATCAGCTCCATTTGTTCATTTTTAAGCATGGTATAGTGACCCATTGTATGCGTTTTCCACAAGAGCTTGCCCACTTTCCACTGATAAGAATAAATAAAGAATGATGCTCTCTTACTATGTGATCTGCAAGAGTTTCTTTGCAAATCATACACAGGTCTGGAATTGCAGTAGCTGCAGTTAGACTTTTGTAGTTATTGTCTGTGAAATTGTTCCCTAAAATGTCTCTAAATTTACAATCTCTTCATCAATGTATAAAATTTCCTGTTGCTTTGTATCTTAACCCTGGCACTGTTTATATATACAGAAGTATATGTATATATGTATGTGTACATATATGTATAAAGTTAGATTTTTCTCAATAATTTCTTTTATTGTTTGAGAATTTCATGCAGGCATATAATGCGCTTTGATCAAACCCACCCTCTTCTTCCTTCCAATTCCTCCTCTATTCTCCTCACCACTTTTCCTTCCCAATTATAAGTGCCTTTTTTTTTAAAGCCACCAAGTCCGCTTAGGACTGCCTGTATGTGTGTGTGTATAGAACTATCCACTGGAACATAGGGGCTGTATCCCAGAAGAAAATGGATGCTCCCTCTTCCAACAGCCATTAATCGCCATTATCTCCTTGGCTAGGGTGGGACTCAATAAGCTCCTCCCCATCCATCTGGGATTTTTGCTGCCTTGATCTTGTGCAGGTCTTGTGCAAGCAGCCACAGATGCTGTGAGTTCTTGTGTGCAATGGTACATTTCTCTCTCTCTCTCTTGCTTTTTAAAACAGTCTTTTCTCATTTTATATATCAATCCCAGTTCCTTCTCTCTCCCCACCTTCTGCTCTCCTCACCTTCTACCTACCCCACCCTCATCCATTCCTCAGAGAGGGTAAGGCTTCCCATCACTTTGAGGCAAGACTAAGGCCCTCCCCCCATATCTAGACTGAGCAAGGTATCCCTTCAAAAAGAATGGGCTTCAAAAAGCCAGTTCAAGTGCTAGGGATAAATCCTGGTCCCACTGCCAGTGACCCCATAGACTGCCCCAGCCACACAACTGTCACCCACATTAAGAGGGCCTCATTTGGGCCTATGAAGGGTCCCCTGCTATCAGCCCAGAATCAGTGAGCTCCCACTAGCTCAGGTTAGCTGTTTCTATGGATGTCCCCATCATGGTCTTGACCCCTTTGCTCATATTATCGCTTCCTCCTCTCTTTGACTGGACTCTGGGAGCTCAGCCCAGTGCTTAGCTGTGGATCTCTGCCTCTGCTTCCATCATTTACTGGATGAAGTTTCGGTGATGACAATTAAGGTAGTCATCAATCTGATTGATGGGGAAGGCCAGTTCAGGTATCCCTTCCACTATTGCTTAGGGTCTTAGCTGGGGCCATCCTTAGGGATTCCTGGGTATTTCCCTAGTTCCAGGTTTCTTGCTAGTCCCATAATGACTCCCTTAATCAAGGTATCTCTTTTCTTGCTCTCCCTCTCTGTCCTTTCTCCTTCTTGACCATCCAATTCCCTCATGTTCTCCTCCC
>LOJH01020475.1:0-14617 GCA_001685095.1 Ellobius talpinus
CTGCAGAATGAGCAGGGAGTTTAGGGGGTTGAGGAATGTCTGTGCTCCATTTCCAGGGCTTCTTTCGCGGGTCAGGAACGCGCTCACCCCTCCGATGGATCTTCTGGTAGAGGATCAGGACCCCTTGCTGGCCAGGGGACCTCGCAGACAAAGGGTCTACCTTGCTGCTGGCAGGCTATTGAAACAAAGGAACTCCCGCCTGGTTGCACTCACCACCCAACCCAGAGCCCAAACAGGCTGAGCTGGGGGATCAATGGCCCCGAGAAATTTGCTAATTATTATTACTAGTTTTGTTTCCTATTTTTTGACCAAAGAATTCAACATCCTTGGATTTTTTGATTTCAGATGATGAAAATTGAGAGAATAACCTTATTGTCTATGGCTGGGTGTTAGGTAACATGTATAATATCTTGGAATAATTTTTAAAGCTTGATTTCCATTCCTATAGTTTTAATGCTAATATCTGCATTTTGGGTCTTGGAGTTTGAGTGTGTGTATTATTTATGAAAAAGTCATAGGTTTAAAATGGCTAGTGTTACTCAGGTAGTAGTTTAGGAACATTCTAAATGCCAGATATTATCTTTTCAAAAATTATTTTCATTTTCCATATTCTTTTGAGGTTTTCTCTCAGATATTTTATCCTAAATTGCTCATGAACAGTTCAAATTACACCTCAATCATTTCATTCTTTAACATCAGTTAGAATCCTTAAGATGCGGATGTACTTCTAAAATCCTGAAATTTATTATTATTATTATTTATTAAAATAAATTTATATATAAAATAAAGGAGATTTGTAAATAAAAAACTAGGGAAAGATGTATTAAGAACAATTGTCAGGAAGAATATATGCATGGCTTGAAAATCTAGATTAGACTCATGAATTGTGTTTACATAGGACTACATATCGACGCATGTTTTAATTTCTTCCCAGCAATCTTCAGGACACTAGGTGTCGCTAGAATCCAGCAAAAATGTGGACAAGGCCTTAAGAGAATTAGAGCCAATGAAAACGATGTAATAACGTTTTATTAAGGATTTTAGGCTTTCTCTCCTTTATTATTGTTCTTTCTGTCCTCCTCCTCCTCTTTTCCCTCCTCCTTGCCCTCCTCACCCTTCCTTTCCCTCTTCTTCCCCCAACCCCTTTTCTTTCTCTGTAAATTCCGCTATCTTACAGAATACAAAGCCACATGACTGTGAGTTTCCCTTTACTGAGCCCTCCCGAGTCAGGAGGACAGCAGACACTGTTTTTCCTTTTACAATAGAACTGTGAGAAGACACAACGTCTTCCTAACCTTTGAGACTGCTGAAGTCATCGCAGGCAATCTCCTCCACCATCGCCTGTTTCTCCCTTCTAGTCTCTGTCTTGCATCAGGAGAGTGAGGTTCCTATGAGTAAATCTCAAAGTGCTGTTTGAGCTCTTGATTTTAGCTGACTCCTGCTGCCCAGGTTTCTGGCTTCGGTCCAGTGTGCGCAGGACTTGGAAACGGTGTGTGAGGATACTACACCGCCCTCTGATTTCACTTCTATTTCACTTTAACAACATTGAAGTTGTTTTTAGACTTTATCCTTAAATAAGAATTATGTATAGGTGCTACAGTTACTGCATGGCTTATTATAATAAAATGAAAACCACTTACTTAAAAAGCTCATTTCTGTCGATGGCTCTGTTGGTTTGGGGGTCGATGGCATAGACAGTCAGATCGCACTTGCTATAGTCTTCTAAGGAGAAGGCGTCTCCATGGCGACGGGCACCAATGGACTCTACCACAACCTTGGCACCAGGAATTTGCTCCTGAACATAGCGATCCAAAATCCTATATATAAAATAACACATAAATATGGCATTCTGATTGATTTAGTGAGGATTAAAAAAAAATCCACCTCAATCTGAAATGACATTTAGTAAATGATAGCTGGTTTCTGCTAATGTTTACTATGTACAAACCATTGGGCAAAGTCTATATGGGTTTTCAGCATTCAACTCTCAATGATATTGGAGGATGAATAAGCATAAGAGGTTATCAACCATGTGTTATTTAAGCCTCAAGTTCTGAATTTATGATATCATTTGAGTGTTTACTTGGCTCATGGGAAATGTCAGCTCTATCGCACAAATGAAGCTGTCGCTGGTTTAAAGGAGACAAGGACACTGGGACTCTCCACTCATATTGTTGATATCATAAATGACACCTCTAGAGGAGCATGTGATACTAGCAACATGCTACACTGGAGGAATAGAACACCAGCTTTCCAAGGACACAAAGGTCCTCAGAGCATGGTCACAATGGAAGAATGTAGACACGTTTACTGAGTTTACAAGACTAAATATTCCATGAACATCCCAGAAGCTCGTTAGGATAAATATAAACACTTAAAAGATATATTATCATCTTCTATGGAAAAAGAAACATTTGGTAAAAGATAGAAATGATGTTATCCATTAGTTCATTTCTTAGAGAGTATAACTTTTCTCTAGTTCTATATCTTGATCTTAATTGAAAATACCTATTATTAAACATTCATTGTTTTCTATATTTCTATAAATAGGAATTTCTTTAATAATGTCTTTATTATTAAAACATTATACCACTAACATCTGTAGAGAACATTAGAGTATATATTAAAGTCTTATATTTAAATGTAAAGTATTAACAATAACCATATGTGTCAAGTTCTTTTGAGATAGGGTCTCACTATGCAGCACAGGTTGACCTAAAACTCAGTCCATAGATCACTGTCTTTTCATGCGGAAACGCTACTTTACCCAAAATATCTTCGTTCTTACATCTTTCTTTTCAACATATTTTCTCCAACTTACTGCCTCCCTTTCATTTTATATCCTTCTATGTTACCATGAGACATAGGGAGATTAACAAAATTATCATCTTATTAAAAGAAATTTGAATTCAATTATACATATATAACATAATGTAATAACATTGCCTTTGTGCATATCATTACACTATGAGACTTTGTACGTTTCCAGGGAAACCCCATACAAAACACAGGACAGCAAAATATCTTTTCATTCTTTGTAGAAAATGATTTATGGTGGTCTTGCTTTCAACTTGGAGTGAGTGCAAACAGCAGATGGAGAAACAAAAGCATAGACAAAGCCAAAGATGTGATCTTAGTCAAGACATAGAGGTACGTGTGAGTTTTATAGGCACATAAAAGAGGAAGTGTAGCGGTTACATAATGTATGATATTAAAATCTCGAAGGTCCAAAGTCCAACCTACTTAAATCAATGGAATTCTCTTAAATTATTGATCTGTTCATGGTAGCAACTACAAGAAACAGCATAAAAGAAAATAATGCATATCTAATTAAAGTTCATTCCCAATTTTTTTTGGAGTTTTGTTTGTGCTTTAGCTAAATGTTATACCTTGGTAAAAAGTACCAGACTGCAAAAACTGAACTCCTGGATGTATGGTGACCACAGTTGGAGGCCTATCTAATGTGGACTCAGGGGCTAAACCGAAGAATATTTTGCCCTCACCATCCAAGGTTAACTAAATACCAGGGGACTGTGGGGCCATCTCTAAAATTGTTCTGTAACTTTTTGGTGTCCCTGGCCTCTTGTTCAGGGAAGCCACGGAGACCTCCCTTGGCGGACTCCAACCAGTATCTATGACATAGGGAAATGTCCTCGGCGCTTTCAAGTGGAGCTGCAGCAAATCAAGTCCTTCAGCTCATTCTCATTCAGATGGAACAACTGGAAATGGAGACCTAATGAACCAGAGGCTCTTTCCGAACCCAACTGACCCCTGAGGACCAGACACACAACTGGCCTTAGAAGTGAAAAAGATGGTTAATTTTCTCCACTTTCCTGACCTTAAATACCCAAAAAGAAAGTATAAAAGATTAGAACAATTGGTATATTTCTATAATAGTCTGAGGGATTATGCTCCCTAAATACTATACTTAAATCTATATAAGATGTTATTTAGACAACTATTTCTCACTAATGATATTGATTATAAGAGTTCCAGATATAAGAAACCATGACATTGACTCAATTCAATATTGCAGCACCTACTTGCTACAACAGCAACAAAACAAGATAGTTCCACTGTTATTTTAACTTAAAGATCAAATGTTGATTAAATTTGTTCTTCCTCTTGCCCTCTAGAAGCCACCTGGGAGGAACCTCACACTGTGATGCTAGCTACTCCAACAGCTTTCAGAATACCCAGAGCAGATCCTTGGCTCAATACTCTTGAGTTCAGTCTTTGAAGCTAAAGGAAAACTTTGGAAGAACACAATGGAGAGATGTGTGTGAGCTTTTCCAGAGACTTCAATGGACGTTGATTAGACAATTAATGAACATTCCGTATCCTGGCTCCTCCTGGCTCCTCCTGGCTCCTTGCCTATAAATTGTAATGCTAAAGACTCTTGTCTTTACTTCTCCCTGGTATCTCTACCCAGGCACAAGGCAAGGATTCTTTTCCTTCCTTCCTACCCCTGGCTGTCATGAGAATGTAACCATGAAGTACCTTTGATGTCCCCTAGATAGGCCCACTAGTGGGGGTACCCCAACTGCCATGTCTGGAAACCACACCTGGCAGCACGAAGTCAGCTTTGGTCAGTATCCCAATTCTCTGAATGGCACCTACTATATTCTCCTCTATGTGGAGGAGAAATAATAAGGCCAGGAGAGAGACATAGCAGACAGTTTAAACACAGGGACCTCAGCGCATGCTCTCGACCAGAAGTTGAAAATGTCCTTGGCCCTGTCCTGGCTGGAGGCCAAGGCCAAAAGCATCCAGGAGTCTAAAGAATGAATAAGCTTGGTAGATACTGAACATTTCAGTTGGGCGAGTCAGTGACCTGGCTAAGGGATCACCGCTCGGATTGGTGGGTGCACCTTCAGCTAAGCCTAAGGGAACAGAGGATTAAACAGCCCTTTAATGAGATTATGTAAAACTCTTTCCTAGGACCCCCACCCTAGAGGTAGCCTAGAGAGCTTTGCTAGTCTGCCTGAGAGCTTTGCTTTCCCAAATTACTCAGAAGAGTGCGACTTTCTGTTTCCTCTTCTCTTCCAAGTGCCTGCTTTCTTTAGTGCTTCAGGCTTCGCTTTTTCTCTGAAGCGCTCCTCCCTTAACGTGGCTGCTTCTTGACCACGTGGCTGGCCTGCACACAGGCTGAACTCAAACCACCAGGAACTTTGTCCTCTTCTGTTTCACATTTCTCCTCCATGCACTTGCTAAGATTCACAGCTTGCCTGCTCCCTCAAAACTCAGTAAAATTGTCCTTGAGGTCCTTTTGGAGTCCATTCTTATATTTCTTTTTAATTCACAAGACTAAGAACCTCACAAGGGGACCCCGATATCCCCAGTAAATGTGATTCTTCCAGGTCTCCTCCATGTGGACATCCACAGTATTCTCCCTGGAGATTCTTCTTGGAGAAACCCAGAACCATCCCATGGGTATGTCTTTCTGTGTGTCCCTTTAAGGTAATGATGTAAAACTCTTTCCTAGGATCCCCACCCTCCAGCACAGTAGTTGAGAGAGCTCTTTACATTCATGGCTAAAGTCTATATTAGAATTCCCACTCTAATCTATGTGAGTTCGAGGCCAATCTGGTCTACAGAGTGAATGCCAGGACGGGCTCCAAAGCTACACAGAGAAACCCCGTCTCGAAAAACCAAAAATAAATGAATAAGTAAATAAATAAAAAAGAATTCCCACTCTAGTTCATTAAAGAAAACAAAGCAAATATTCAATACATAGCCCATGCAAGTCAGGCATTGCCGCCCATGCCTGCAAATCCTAGACTTTGGGAGGTGGAGGCAGGAGGATCAAAGGTTCAAGCTTGTCCCTGGACAATCTGGTCTATATGAGAACTGTCTCAAACAAACAAACAAACAAACAAACAAAGTGTGCAGCTCATAGTTCCTTAAATTTGACTCCTGTTTTGTTCTCAATAGTGCTGGGATTATTAGTGTGTGCTACCATCTTGGTTAAATTTATCTGCAGATTTAATGCTCCTTCTTTGAAGTATTTGAGAGAGCAACATATTTGAAAACGTTGGTACATCTAGAAATAACTTTGTTTCAAACAGCAAACGGACCGACTTTCTGCTCTATTAAAAAATGCATCGCCTTAAGAGTCCAGTGTGTGCTACTTTTGCCCTTATTTCAGGAAAAATCAAGATCTTAACTTCGAAAGAAATTTGTATAACGGTGCATGCCGAGAGATGCTGCCAATTACAGTGAAATTGTTTCGTTTGCTTGATTGAACTTAAACTTTTGTAGGGAGGACGCTTGAAGCCTGTCTCGTTAGAGTGCCACTCTCTTTTCCATTTCTCTCATTCATTCGTTTCTCCACGATTCCAGCTTATTCCTAGTGAGAATCCCAAGGGACAAGCAAAACAGGGAAGACTCAGGGAGAGGGGACAGTCACGTACCAGACACCACGAATATCTGACTGCAGTGTCCGTGGACAGAGAGGGAAAAGGGTTTCAATTAACAGCAATATTTTTGATCCGTATTTTAGGGTTTTCTTTCTCCCTGAGAGATTTACACTTATCATAATAATGAAATCTCGAGAGTCACAAAAGACCCACAGAATATTAGAAGGGCCTCCATGCCAAATCGCATTATAATTTTGACATTTTGTAGGTAGAGACAGCATGAATATAGCATTGGAACCCAGAGGTTTGGCTTTGGCATTCAATGTTTTTAAGCATCAGTAGCATAATATTAGACTAGTGATTATAAGTTTACAAAGTTTTAAGATCTTCAAATATAATATATTTATAATTAAATACATTACATTTATCAATTATATATAATCTATTAAAATAAAAACAGTGGAAAATCATTCCCTGTATGGAATCGTGTGTGTTACTAACTAAACAGACTAAAGCTTCCCCCTCCCCCCGCCCAGTTTCTACTGGACAGATAGTGTTCTACAAGATTTGATTGGGGTTAAACATTTATATTTAGAAGCCTCTAGCTTTGATACAATTCAAGATATTTAATTAATTGGTAGGGCTATTAAAACAAAGCCACACTTCTCACTGGTACTGTTAATTCATAAGTCATAAACAAGCAATGTGAATGTGTGGTTAAACACATTGTAGAAGGTTGCTATGGATCCCGGTGCCTTAGTTTAGTAGTGTATAACTTCAGTTGCATCAGGGTATGTTCCAAAGGTCATTTTTCTTGTACACACAATGACTACATAGTATCCTATGGTGAGGAAACAAGTGTAACACTACAGGATGGTATGCAAGTCAAAGTTCGGTTGAATGACAAAAGTGTCACTAATTCCTTCATGGTGTAGAGACCCCAAAATAAATGGAGCCTAAAACTAAGCTGTACCCCTTAAAATGTAATAATATCTAATCTCTGGACAATTTTGTTTTGCTATGATATATGTGTGTGTAGTGAAAACTGCCTACTAATTTGAGTTCTTTATCTTTTCCTTAAAAAATATAAAACTAAAATGTTTTCAAATAATAATGTATTTTGTAAAAGGATTTCTTTCCCCATCTTCTGTATACACACACTACACATTTTCTACATTTACTTTTAGTGTATGGTGTGTATGCGTGTGTATGAATGTCTGCATTGTTCCCATGCATGGTAATGGATGTGGAGTACACACACCTCCCTGAGATCCTAATTTCAGAGCATTGGGGCAGATGCCTAGAAGTAATATTGTTGGATCACATGGTTGGTTTATTTTTTAAATGTTTTGGGAAACTTCCTTAATGTTTTTCATAGTAGCTACATCCTTTCTTTTCTTTTTTAAAAAAATCCCTTTCACAATATATAACTATTCCACTTTTTGCCCAAACTTACCAATACTTTTTTTCATTTTGCTTTGAAGTTATTTTAAAAATCATATCTAACCATCCTCCAAAGGGCCAAGGCGGTATCTCCTTGTGACCTCGACTTGCGTCCTTGTGATGGTTAGATGAACATCTGCTTCATGCAGCTGTGGTCCATTTGTGTGTCTTCTTTGAAAATGCTCTTTTTTTGTGTGCCACTTAGTCATTTTTTTTATTGGATTATCCCACCCAAAGATAAATGCGGACAAAAGATGTGAATACAGAACTAGAAACCGGAAAACCTAGAAAATCATATGGGAGGAAGTTCTTAGCAGCTGTCTAAGGAATATTTTCCTAAATGTCACACAAAAAAGCATAGGTGATGAAACAAACAAATAAACCAACAAAAGCATGGGATGAAAGCAAGCCACACTCTGTGCCATAAAGGAGAGACCGGCAGAGTCAAAAGTCATATGGGGAGCACGAGGGAACTCGATATCTAGTGAGGGGCTTAGTTTAAAAATGATGTGTAAGAAATTTCATCAACAGCCACCCCTCCCCACCTTTTCTCATCCGCGCTATTCACTTTATAAAGGAATTGCTTTTGGGAGTATCCTTGAGTTTCATTGAACTTATCACATAGCACAAGAGAAGAATGGCTGCCGTTATGAGTTAAAGATGGGGGGGGATGAAGATGATGGGATGAAGGTGACAAAGATGGAGATGGAAGGTGAAGAAGGAAGGGAGGAAGGGAGGAAGCAGGAGACAATCTGTTGGGTACCTTTAATAGAGCAATACCACCCAGCCCCGAAACAAATAATGCATAGTTAAAACTATTTAATACATTCTTGGGAAGTATATGAGTGGGTTCAACTAGAAGCCCTTTTACATTTATAGTACTGAATTTACCCTTGTTCTGTGTTCCTGGATATTAAAAGTGGTCAAATATCCTACATCCTTTTCTGTCACAGGACTCTACTTATTGAAAAGCATCATTTCTACTATGACTTGGGGAAGATTTGGGGTGGAGCCTCATCTAGTAATTCTGAGAAGACCACACACACCTGATTCTACTTCTGGGAACTAATTGTTTTTTTTTTGCTAAACATGCTTTCTTTTTAATAGGAAACTATGGGTTTTCTTTCCTTTCTCTGAGCCCCTTAATCTTATTTCCAATACAGGTTCTCTTCAAAAGGCTTCCATTTAATAGGATAATGCCAGGGTACGGCGTTCTCTAATCTTGGTTGATCATTTTCCTTCTATACTTATTTCTATCTATCTTTAACTACTCCTCCCTCAAACAGAAGAGTTATTTTCCCCTGCCCTTGTCCTAAGTGACTCAAAGTAGACTACACTTTCACGTTTGCTCACGGGTCACATTCTTACAGTTCTTGTTGTAAGGCCGTTGTTACCTAAGTCTTGTTTCAGGCCATTGGTGCTATCTGTTGACTTTGTTCACTCACTCTGATTTCTATCCTCATCCTGATCCTGCATCCTCAAAGCGTTTCCAATACATCTCTATATGCTGAAACTAGCTGGCTCATTCCGTTTCTAGAACCTAGGAGCTGCTGGTATGTGCACTGCCATTTCAATGTATTCCATATTTTATATAAAGTTGTAATAATTGCTACTGCCTTGGAAAGATATCTATAATCTACATATCAGTTTTGTCATTAAATTTCCTATGAATCAGAACCCCAAAACTTAGAAATTACCAGGGTGCTTTTCAGAAAGTTATTGGACAAATAAACTGTGGTCTATCTGCTAAGTAGCTATCCAGATATTAGCAAACTTGAAGGTAAAACTAAAACCTGAAATGGCTGGAGAGGGCCATCCTTTATATTATAGGACAAAAATGGGATCTGGGTTTTATTTCTGGCCTTAACAGAGAAACATCCTAGAATGTCCAAATGATTACTATCTAGAAAAAATTTTCTGATAAAGTACAAAGAGATCTTATTCTCTCTCCCTTAAGACAATGCCCATACCAGCTGCCAAATATGGCTGTCAGTATC
Source organism: Ellobius talpinus (assembly GCA_001685095.1). Classification (NCBI taxonomy): domain Eukaryota; kingdom Metazoa; phylum Chordata; class Mammalia; order Rodentia; family Cricetidae; genus Ellobius; species Ellobius talpinus. Next base: position 9,800 of record LOJH01020475.1, read on the forward strand.
TAAAGAGGGGCCTCCCCACTCCAGGAAAGGTGTGTGTTCAAGAAACATTAAGAAATAGTGCAAAGCCCACTAAATATATAGGTCAGCACAGTACTCTCCAGGCCATTGCTTTCTGTCTTATCCTTCTAGTGAGCCTCTATTGTTCCATAGTAAACTATGCTTGTCTTCTATACCAAGATCTATGTGTCTCATCTGAATTGTTTTGATGGAGAACACAAGGATCTGGGAGCAGAGAGGAGCCAGAGTGACACCCCTGCATCACATGTACTTACTAAAGTACTAATCAGTGATAAAACAAAATGAGCTATTTAGCCCTGAAACTGTGGAGCAACCTTAGACGGTTATTATGAAGGAAGCCAACTTGAAAAGGCTGCATACTGAATAACTCCATACATTATCATCCTTCCGTTTCCGTGGAGATGGTTTTAGAACGCCTTGGGAATCACAAAGTCTGTAGATGATCTTCAAGCTTTTTTTTCTGCAAAATGTCATAGCTACTGCATTTAATTTTTCCACATCCTGTCAAATGACTTGAATCATCTCTACATGACTAATGGTACCCAACACAGTGTATATGCCATATAGATAGCTGCTATACTGGTTTGCTTGTCTATCCATATTCAGCGTTAACTACATTTTTCTTTCAAAATTTTGAACCACAAGTTGGTCAAATCCATATCATGTGGCCTACAGATGTATAAAGGCAATTTTACATTACATTCTGGACCCAACAAAATCACAGATTAAAAAAAGAGTGTGTTCTAGGGAATTGAGTAAGCAAAGGGTGACAAAATGTTGGACACAAATTATTACACCTGAATCAGACACTTAGAAACTGATTTCTCTAAGGGTGGATGAGCCCGAGTCCTCACTTGGGCTACAAGGTAACTAAAGTGAATGACGGATTGGCTCCTCCTCTTTCATTCTGTGTGTGTCTCCTTCACTATGGGTAAGACTGTGCTCTCTTCAATCACTTGAGGAGTGTCTAAGTCTATCTCATCTCCCTTCAAGGTTGAAGGCAAAATAAAGGTCATCATCTTGAGTCAGCACCATCTGAGAGTTCAAGAACAGGAACTCAGAGGAGCCAGACTCCCCTAAGTATTAGAGAAATTATCTATGAGGGTAAGTCTGCATTGTGCAGCAGAAGTACTCATCTAGACACCATATTGGTCCCCTGTGGTGATGACCAGTTATTAGATTAACAGTCCATCTAAGGACAGGGACAATGATGGGTCAGTGACATGCTGGACCATACCTTGGCCAACATTGTTTAATTATGCACTTCTTGGACTCTATTTGAACCTAAATCTTATGGCAGCAGCTAGAAAGCAAACTTGTGTGTGTGGGTGTCAGTGGCCCCCCTCTATCTGTTCTTCCCAATATGGTTACATAGGATTAATCTCCCTTCCTTGCGCCCATCTCTTTAATCAGCATCATTGGGACAGCTGGTCAAGTTTATAATGTTGAAGCTGCAGGAACCTAGGGTTGTTTCTAAAAACTCTGTTTAAGTCCACAGAATGTATTAGACCAAGACTTAATCATAATATACATTCTGGACTTAGGTGATAATTATGTCTCAAAACATAATTGTTTTGGCAAAGAATATACCATAATGCTGGATATGTGTAAAGTTGACTAAGGGGTCAGGGATGAGGCTCGTGGAAGATCTCCATGGTTTCCTCTTAATATTTCCTAAAAAACAAGTTTAATAAATTCTGGTGATATTTGAAGAATAGAAGTAAAATGTACAAATTCACAAGGTCAGACAAGGTTAACCACAAAATCTATAAAGAAAATATTTTAGGCAATTGATACTTTAAAATTCAAGAACTAAACCTTTATCATTAAGTAGTATGACCTACAATGGGCTCTTTGAGAATGGCATTTCACACTGAATACCGGAAAGTGCGGAGTTAATAATATGAGTGTCAATGTGAAGATGAATGCACTGGTGTAAAGTTCAGGATGTGTACAGGTTAGCGAGGGAAATGGCATGAAATAAGTGTGTTTCCTCAAAACTGACAGTAATTCCTGTGGTGTGACCATGTGTCAAACATTCACATATGAGTGAGAATACTGAGACATTTTTTTGGTGAAAATACTTTGAGTGATATAGTAATAATGGATATATTACTTTAATGTATAGAGTCACTTGTCAGTGATCTATTCTTTAGTGTTAATAAATACAACTATATATATTATTACATATTTTATATATATATATATTATACATGTACACATATTGTCTCTGTGGCAGCCACTTATCTAAGTATCAGACACACAGGAATAAACAACAATAACATCTATCTATAACATCCATCAAGATTAACATCTAAAAACTATGCTGACTTCATCAAATTTATACAAGCAACACAAGACTGATGTATGTTAGTACATTCTGGATACCACTGACTGTTACTTGTGTGGTCACAGGACATTTCTCTTAGTTTCACTACAGGCTCTGGTTTGTATTTAAGAAGAGGATTCATTCAATGTTTTTAAAATCCCACAATGGGACTTGCTCATTGTCATGTACACAGAAAAAGGAGATATTGGTGACCGCCTTTCATACACCCCTACAGGATACTTTGGCATCCTGTATGTTTAGCCAGAACAAAAGGAAATGAGAGCACAACTGTAGCATTCATCTAAGAAGAATGAGTTGAAGAGGACTGACCAATAATGAGAAGAAGAATTGTCCTGAGTTTAAATTCTCACCATTAATTGGGTCCACTTAAAATACAAATACTATTGCAATAAAAATCTGAGACGAGGACTCATGCAAGAAATGCTGCGGGGGTGCTGCTAGAAACACAGATGGATGATGCCAGTCTAGTGTTTCGAGCTGGTGCGAGAATGGAGACTACCACCCTAACAGTTACTTATGGTTAGCAAGTGGCATCATACCACCCTGATAGGCTTCGATGGGCAATGTGAACAAAGCAGGGAGAACCTATGACCAATGGCCTCCTTTTCCAGGTCTTCTCTAATCCATTTTGAAAATTGAGAATGTCTTGCTTTTTTTTCCTGGTGTGGCCTTAAACTCATAGCCTCTTCCCTCAGTCTAGCAGTGTTGGATTTATAGGCATGTACCACCATGCCTGGCTTCCTTCCTCTTTTAAAGGCTCATGCCTTCTCACACTGTATTCTAAATGAAATATAACTTTTTTTTAACTCACAGGAATTGATGCACAGAGAAGCAATGTGTTTATCTAAAAAGAACATACAGGTTCTGGTTTTAGGAGGTCCCAGATTAGAGTCAAAGCAAAAGAATTACAAAAACAAAGCCAGGGATTATCCTGCATTCTGAGGAGAAAAACAAATAACACAGACAAAGCTCTGCCAGAGAAGGGAAGACACACTACAGCAGGGATATACCCGCATATCTCATTGTAACCCAGTGTGTCCCACCGAAGCTTTCAACAAACCTAGTCAACCCCTTGAAGGTCAGGATGAAATAGAAAGCCTTCTCCATTTTCTTCAAAGCCAAGTCTGAATCTAACAATAATACTTTTCAATTTGTTCTACAAAACAGGAAGCATTCCACAAAAAAGGGAACACTATCAAATCCTCTCCACAAAAAAATGTTATCTTGATACCAAAACCAAGTGACGATACAACAACAACCACAACCACCACCACAACAACCACAACAACCACAACAACAACCACCATCACAACAACAACAACCACAACAACCACAACCACAACAACAACCACCACAACAAGCCACAGGCCAGTAAATCAAAAAATGCTCAAAAGAATACTTGCAAACAAGAATCATCCTGAAGAAGCAAGGTTGGCTCAACATACACAAATCAGATCATGTGGACAGAAAATCTTGATAGGTAGAGAAAATGAATTTGAAAACGTTCCAAAGGCCTTCATGATCAAAGTCATGACAGATATTCATATGGTATGCCTGTAAATATAGAGACTATACACAGCTTTCTTAGTTACTTTTCTATTGCTGTGATAAAATGCCACCATAACTGAGATACATAAATAAAGGGCTCATGGTTTCAGATAGCTAGAGTTCATTACCACCATGGGGGTGGGCATGGTAGCAGGCAGGCAGTCATGGTGCTAGGGAAGTAGCTAAGAGCTTACATCTTAAGACACAACCACAAAGCAGAGAGAGAGAGAGACACTGGGAATGGTGTAAGTCTTTTGAAACTTTAAAGCTTGACCCCAGTGAGATACAACCTCCAGCAAGGCCACACTTTGTAATCCTTCCAAACAGTTCATCAGCTGGGGATCAAAATTCAAATATATGTCTGTGGCGGCCATTCTCTTTGAAATCACAACTACATGACTAAAATTATGCCAGATGGGGTAAAATTAAGAGCACTGCCTTCAGAGTCAGGAACAGGATGCAGATGCTCACTCTCTTCTCTCTTATGAAGTCATAGCTGGAGCAATAGGATGAGAGAAACACATAAAAGGGATGGAAATATGAAAGAAAGAAGCTAAGCAGTTTCTGCTCACAGATGGAATGATTCTAAACTGAGAACCTACAAACCCTCTTAGATATAATAAACATTTTCAATAAAATGGCAGGATACAAAATCAATATACAGATATCAGTAGCCTTCACATGTGGCAACAATTAACTTACAAAGGAAGACATTAGACAATTATCTCTTTTATAATAGCTTCAAAACAATGAAGCACATCTGAATAAATCTAACCATGAAAGTTTTCTTTTTTTTTAAACCATGAAAGTTAAAGTTCCCCACAATGAAAACTTCAGGACATTGAGAAAGAGAAATCAAAGATGAATTCAGCAGATTAATAGCATGGAAATACCTATATTTC
>LOJH01020476.1:0-11639 GCA_001685095.1 Ellobius talpinus
ACTGTAATTCTTGCTTGATACCTGTTTTGTTAAAACCTTCCTTTTTATTTAAACTGAAAATGAGAGGTGATGTGGGATTCCCCTATGCATGCTGTGAATATCATTGGTTAATAAAGGAGCTGCTTTGGACCTATAGCAGAGCTAAAGGGAAACAAAACTAGGTGGGGAAAACTAAACTGAATGCTGGGAGGAAGGAGATAGAGTCAGAGAGAAGCATGGAGCCTCTGCCAGAGACAGACATGCTAAAACTTTGCCAGTAAGCCACTGTAATCTATGTATTGTAATACATAGATTTATGGAGATGGATTAAATTAATACGTAAGAATTAGCCAATAAGAAGCTAGATTTAATGGGACACACAGTGATTTAAATAATACAGTTTATGTGTGATTATTTCAGGGCTAAGTGGCCAGGAACCAACAAGTGTCTTCCTCCAACACAATATTCTTTCTAAAATGTTGCCTTGCTTCCTCCCTCTCTTTCCTTGAAAGTGATTTTAAGAGGAAAGCCAACAGAATTGGCATGAATGGAAACTGCTGTCCCTGGCCAGATCAGAAGTCAGTCATAAAATAAATACAATGAGAACTAGAGGGTGCTTTCCATTATTTCTGAGAGCATGGAAAGTGTTGCCTGCAGGCCTAGGTGCCTGGAACGCTTCTCTCTATCTCTCTCTCCTGCTCCTCTTTTCCATTCCTCTCCCCTTCTCCCTTCTTCTCCCCTCTTTTTTCCCCTCCCCTCCCTCTTAGTACACAGTAGAAAGATGCTAAGAACTAGCTAGGATCTGTTTGAGACTTTCCCTTCTCTAATCAGAAAGACTGAAAGAGAAAATAACAGAGAATAATTTCTTATTGTGACCCTAAATATCAGTGTCCTGATTTTACCCCTCAGACCATTCCAATATTCCCATTGCCTGGTAAATGATTGGTAGGATTCTTCTCCTACATTGATAGTGTACTAGGGTCCAGCTACAGCAGAAGAATGGTATTGGTGAATGAAAAATCTGAGAGAGAGACTCTGCTGAGGGAAATGGCTTTCAATATCCAAGTAGACTGAACTGACAACACCCCCTTAAGAATTATAGACAAGCAACAAAAACAGTACCAGGTATGAGAAGCCCCCTTTGAACTGTCAGTCAGGGTTGTCTAAGACACTCCCCAAACCTATTGTGTAGGCAGAGACTGATAATTCATTTCCCAGTTGCCCAGACCAGAATAGTAACAAAGAAACTATATTAATTATAACACTGATTGGCCTCTTAGCTCAGTCTTCTTATTAACTAACTCTCACATCTTAAATTAACCCATTTCTATTATTTTGTATTTTACCACGAGGCTTGTGGTTTACTGGTAAGGTTCCAAGGCATCTGTTTCCTTTGGCAGCTACAAGGCATCTCCTCAACTCTGTCTTTTTTCTCCTCTATCTCTGCTTAGAATTTCCACCTTGCTCTATTCTGCCCTGCCATAGGCCCAAAATAGCTTCTTTATTAACCAATGGAAACAAAACACATTCATAGTATACATAGGGGAATCCCACATCACTATTCTATTGTTGCCCTTGGTTGCCTCCCAGAGAGTGAAGGGAAGTCTCTACTGCTGGATATTCCAGGTATTTGGAAACAGGACTCAGAAGACCCAAGCTGGCTGTGAATCAGAAACCTCCTCCCTGAGGACAAGTTTTCATGGTACCAGACAGTATCATGTAAGCTTTCAAAGGAGTGAAGCAACCAATCATTCTACCCAGATGTGGTACCTGTGAACTACAAGGACCAACATGGCCCAATAAATACCCTTATGCTCATATATAAGTACAGGTCTCACCCCTGGTGCAGAAGAATTGTCTATATTCTGTCAATTATGTTTTAAATAAATGCTGATTGGCTGGTAGCCAGGCAGGAAATATAGGCGGGAAAACCAGACAGGAAGTAGAGGTAGGGCAACAAGAACAGGAGTGTTCTGGGAAGAAGGGAGCTCTTTCCGCAGTCCTGCCCAGATCACCGAAGAAGCAGGATGTGACCTGCCCCGCTGAAAAGGGTACTGAGCCATGTGGCTAACATAGATAAGAATAANATTCTGTCAATTATGTTTTAAATAAATGCTGATTGGCTGGTAGCCAGGCAGGAAATATAGGCGGGAAAACCAGACAGGAAGTAGAGGTAGGGCAACAAGAACAGGAGTGTTCTGGGAAGAAGGGAGCTCTTTCCGCAGTCCTGCCCAGATCACCGAAGAAGCAGGATGTGACCTGCCCCGCTGAAAAGGGTACTGAGCCATGTGGCTAACATAGATAAGAATAATGGGTTAATATGAGCTACAAGAGCTAATAAGAAGCCTGAGCTAATCAGCCAGTTTAAATCTAATGTAGACTCTGTGTGATTTTCTTTGCGACTTGCCAGCTGTGGGAACTGGGCAGGACAGAAACCCCAACTTGCAGGCCCACATGTTACACACCCCTAGTTGTAGAAATGTCTCCTTGTAAAAGAGAGACCATTACCATTAGAGAAAACCACAATCCATCAGAACGCACAGAACATGTGACCATGTGGTGCCCAGCTCCATTTGGTACATCTACAGCACAACTCCTACACCTTAGGCTAAAGGGTCATAGCAGAAGAGGGGGAAAAAAGATGACAAGAGCCAGGGAACAGGAAGTTTTCTGTGAGATTCCATCTCCTAGAAAAGCAAGAAGCCACACCCACAAAGTCTCATCAACATGGCTGCCTAAACATGACCTCAATAAGGATGATACTAATAGACATGCCAACATGGAAAAGGAAAATCTCATGGGGCCTTAAACCTAGACAAAGAACTGTAGGCAACTAAGGAATTCTAGGAGCATAAATAACATTCCATAGGAAGAGACCCAAACCGAAAAAGACCTGGCTATCTACTACTAAGTGGTCATCCCTGAAACCATATATGTCAGCCCTGAGTAATATATTAACTGAGGAAGTTTTATATGAATGTGTGTGTGCGTGTGTATAAACAATTAAAGAAGCAGAGCCCATGAATTGTGCATGGGAAGGGTTGGATGGAGGAAAGGAAAGGAGGAGAACGCTTACAATTATGTTTTAATTTCAAAAGTTAAAAAGTAAATTTTAAAAATATATCCAAATAGAAATAGTATCAGGGGCCAGAGAGATATCTCAGCTAGTAAAGATGCCTGGTGACCTGAGTTCATTCTCTGGGACCTTCATGGTGGAAGGAAAGAAACAACTTCTACAAGTTAACCCCTTATCTTCACACTGAGCCATGGCTCACACATATGCATACACATACTTATATGCATACATACATACATACACACATACAATTAAAAAGAAAAGAAAAACAATGCCAGGACATTTTCATGCCCAAAGAGACATTGAGCATGTATTAATAGGCAGACATAAGCAATGTATGATTTGTGTGGTCGTTGCTGAGTTTCAGATAAACACGTCCAGCTTATTCATTCCTAAAACAGGCATTCTTTTAAAGGTCACTCCCCTAAAGTGTTGGTACTGAATGGCATATTTTCTAATGTGCAAAGATGTGTGTGATAGAAGTTCATATCACCAAATCCAAATTGGTGAGGCAAAGATAAATCATGGCTTCAGGGAGATTACTTCAAAAACAAAGCACAGGTGGGTGCTGTGGGCGCTGTGAGAACTGTGGGTGCTGTGGGTGCTGTGTGCGCTGTGGGCACTGTGATATTGTAGACATTGTGGGTGCTGTGTGTGCTGTGGGTACTGTGGGTGCTGTGGGTGTTGTGGGTGCTGTGGGCGCTGTGGGCACTGTGGGCGCTGTAGGCTCTGTGTGTGCTGTAGGCACTGTGGGTGCTGTGGGCGCTGTGGGCGCTATAGGCTCTGTGGGTGCTGTAGGCTCTGTGGGTGTTGTGGGCACTGTGGGTGCTGTGGGTGCTGTGGGCACTGTGATGTTGTAGACATTGTGGGTGCTGTGGGCACTGTGGGCACTATGGGTGCTATGGGTGCTGTGGGTGCTCATTTTGATGATTTTGTTGGGTTCCCAGTGCAAAGCCTCCTACAGTACAGACTCTCTGAGAAATTCCCATCCTTGGGGCCAGTTAAATATGATACCATTGGTCACATCTGGGCCTCTCCCAGAGAGAGGGAGGTTCCTTCAGCAATGGGTAAGGCAAGCATCTGGACTCTTGAAGATATTTGTCACCCTTCATCTTTTCTGTCCTAAGATTTTACCTTTTGCTTTTTTTTAATTTGTTATATGATGTCTAAAAGTTCCTTTCTCTTTTTTGGAGTTATTTAATTACATATACAAAGGAGAGGAGCAGGCACTGTGGTACACGGCTATAATCTCAGCTCTACGTTCTAAACCAGCCTGGGCTACATTGCAAGATCTTGACTCACAAAAACTGGACTCAAATAGAAGCCTGAACTCTTTCTGTACAGAGCCAGATAGTAAATATAGTCTGATACAAGTCAATGTAGAATGTCAGCAGCCACAGGAAGTACACTGTGAACGCAAACAAGCAAGACTGTGTCCCAATAAAACTTTATTTACAAAAGCAGCTCTGGCACCAGGTTTGGTAGTTTTCCTTTCCTTATTAGAGGATCTCTGCTTCCAGCCCTGATATTACTTCGCATTGAAAATGAGACTCATCCAGAGTCTGTCATTTGACAGACAAGGATCTAAAACCAGGTGTCTGTATTCCAAGGTCAGGAACCATTCCTCCACTTAAGATGGTCGAATCAACAAGAGATCCCAAAACAGAACATCACGTGCCTCCAAAGAGAATGGGAACAAATTGTTAGGTTTCAGGCACGATGACTTTCTCTTTGGCACGTAGTGACTAAATTCTGTAATTAAGGTGGCCTGGAGGTTTTCTTGCATTGCCAACGGATGTATCATCAAAGCAAAGAGAAAGATTTGAGCAGGTGGGTATCTGCAGACCTGGAAGCTTATCAAAGGTCCCTGTTCCCCTCACATGTGTGGCAAATACAGCTCATCACAAAGAAATGTCTCCTTTGAGGCATCCTCACAATGGGGCCCATGCTATCCTTGAATTCTTGCCTTGGCCTATGGATGCCGGGATTATAACACAGACCACCATGCCCAGCCACCAAATACATGTCTATGGTTGTTTGGTTAGTCTTCACATATCTGTGAGGTAGAACTAGTCTCCGTTTTGGGTTTGAGACAAGTTTGTAACCCTGGCTGCCTTGGAACTCACTATGTAAACTAGGTTGTCCTTGAACTCACAAAGCTCTGCCTGCCTCTGCCTCTCAAATACTGGGATCAAAGGTGTGTACTGCTGTGCCCAGTCATGGAACCGGTTTAGGTGAATAAAGAAACAGAGGCCTGAGGTAATCCCAGCAACTTATGACAACAGCATCCACAGTTGCATTTCATTTGTTCTTTTGCCTTTCCATCCATCTCAGCAAACACTGGCCAGGCAATTGACAAAGCAGTTGAGGACAGCCAGTTCAAATAAGCCCATTTCTCCTGCTTACATGGAGCTCATGGCCCAATAGTGGGGCAGGGGGGAGACAATGAACAGAAAAGTAAATGAGGACATCGTGATGGATCGTGATGGGCACTGAGGCAGAGATAAAGGGATAAGCATGGTGACATGAGGAGGCCGGAGGATGAGGAGCTTTCACCAGAACAAGCGCCAAGAAAGACTTCTGAGAAGAGGGTTCGTGGCTGAGCCCAGAGAGATAAAGAAGGAGCCAAGCAAAGAGAAAAATATAAAGGGCTCGAGTAAGTAAAATACAAAGCCTGGAGCTAGGCACCAGAGAGCTGGTGACTGTGAGCTCTGAGCCCACCACCAGCAAAAGGAAGTGCCAATGCCTAGGGAGGCACCTGAACTGTGGAAAGCCAGGCCCCTCTACTCTTCTCATTGAACATAACGAATTAAGTGTGAATGTATTGGCACCTACCAAGTAGAAAGGCTCAAAGGTGTAACCCAATTGTCCTTTAAAGCCGTAAACTCAGGGTCTGCTTTCCAAGAAATGCTCACTAAATGTAGACCGTGAGAATTGCAGTGGATCACAGATAGGAGGGAATCATGTATTCAGAATCTCCTCAGGGTCTATGCTGTACTGAGTGATTTCACTGCCCTGGCAGTAGTAGCCAACAAGTAGGTCTGGGATAATTATATGCACAAGGTTTGCCTACCTTCTCACTATCATTCCAAAAGAGCATCAGATGCTCAGTCCTGTCTGCAACCCATGCTCCTCCCTCAGGAGTCAGGATCCCTGTAGATATACTACAGTGAAAACCAATCTTATGGCCAAAGGGAATGCTTGGATTGAAACAGTGAAGTCAGGAAACTGCGGAAGGCAAATACGAGGGCCTGCATCTGACGATTGATTGCCTTTGCCCTGGGTGGCCCACCAGAACTAGATGTAAGACCCTATTACGACAGACGGCACAAACTCTGATCAGAGGACGCTGCGGAATCAATGACCTCGAAGCTTCCTCCACGCTCACAAGCTCTGAGGACTGAAAGGTGCTATGCAGCCTGCTCAGAGAAAAAAGTCATCAACAGTCTTGCCCAGGGGCCAACTATAATAACATATAACATAGGTGTAAGCTATAGTAACGACCAGTGTCGCAAGATAAGGCCGTCAGTGAAGCAGCAGCATAAATGTTAAAGGGGCAACAAACTGCTTTCTAACTGTATTTAAAGACTACTCCATGGGAGAAAATTTACACCGGACACTGTAAATCTAGCTAAAAATATAGTTAGAAAGCTCACAGACTGTAAGAGTAAAGCTACTAATATTTTCTGTTAAATGGATACAATATCAAACTGCTCTCGAAATTCTTATGTCTGCTGCCAGCGGCTCTCAGACCTCCTCAGAGAGTTGGTTTTCTTACAGACTGTGGCCTCTGGTAGGTTGACTAGACTCCAGTGGATGACCCACACTTATGAATGTACAGACAGCACAAGTTGGATTCAGTAAGGTTTGTTTTGTTTGTGTGTTTGTTTGTTTGTTTTAAGAAAACACAAAGTTGAATGGGGAGAGGAATAGATCTTAGAAGAGTTAAGGGGTGAATATAATCAAAATATGTTGCAGGCATGAATGAATTCTCAAAGAACTAATAAATTATCAGATCAATTTATTAATTATATTAAAAGATAGAGGATCTATACTGAATATGGGAGAGCCAAGCTGACCAGGTAAGAAGCAGGACAGAGCTCTGAGAAAAAGAAGCGGAAAAAGCCAGTCTCAATCTTGACAGGTTCTAACCGGCAGCCATGGAACACCCCTCGCCCCGCCTGCAGAGCAAGCACGAGGCATTGTGGCCTTTTCACGTAGTCTTACATCTAACGACACAGACTAAATTGTGAGTGAAAAGGGCTTCTAACAGTCCTCCGCCGGTTCCTGAGAGCCAACGGCCCCACAGACAGGAGCTGGCTGTGAGGTAACCAAGGAAAATTTCAGTTGCATCATGGAGCTGTGTTTCTGGATGGTCAAACGCCCCTTTGTTGTTAGACGTCCTTGAAGCCGTAGTTAGGCTGTTTCCCCTAGACCAGAAACTCAGCCACCTGGGCATTTGCCTACACATGTATGCTAACAAAGGATCCTTGGTCTCAAAAGAAATGATGTCATCCCAATATCACCTGCACTGCTGTTTTGATACTCCTCCACTTCTGTGGAGACCATGAAAGGAAATTCCCTAAAAAGGAGATCCAATCCACTATGATTTGGGACAAAGAATCTTACTCCATGAATATGTACTTACTTCATGGATATTCATGAAAGTGTCTAAACTCTACAAGACAGCTGGGCACGGTACTGTATACCTTTAACCCCAGCCCTGGGGAGGCAGAGGCAGATGTATCTCTGTGAGTCCAAAGCTGGTCTGATTAGGGAGTTCCAGGCCAGCCAGGGCTACATGGAGAGACCTTGTCTCAACAAAACAAACAGAAATTCAGCACCCAGAACCCACTAGGGTGCTGCTCCACTCCACTCAGGCCAGCCCACTCCACTCTTTTTGAAGCATTCTGCTCAGCTTCCTTAATTTCACTGCAGCTACGCTAAGTGTATGCAAACTGTTTGTATCTCTTGTCTGAAGTCATTGCTGCAAGAAGACGAGAACTGAGGGACCCCTACAGTATCTGCCATAGAGGGACCACAGTTCTGTTCAAAGTAAATTGGCTGTCAGTCTAGCTTCCCATCCCAGAAAGGTCCTAACAGTCTCACCTCTGCTGTAACTGCATCTACCTAGGAGCATGTAAATCCACTCCTGCTCCTACCACGTCTCCTTCTGCATCAGTCTTCATCCATCCTTTACGGCCTCCATCCTGCTACAACAGTATCCATCCACCATAGGTACCATCTACCGCAGTCTCCCCCACCCCACAATCTCCTTTAATCTTTCATAACCACAATTCCCATCACTATCACTATCCACCACAGTGTCCGTCTGTCTATCCTTCCATCCATCATAATCACAATCCTCATTATAGTCTCCATCTACACATTACAGTTTCTGTTTATCCATCATGGTCCTGATCCCCGTCATGGCCTCTCCCTATCCTTCACAATCTCCACTTATCAGTTTCCCGCTACCCACCTCCTTCTGTCCGTACATTCTCCATCCATCCACTGGTCGCTGTTGGTCCATGGCCATTTCTATCCATCAATCAAGTGCCAATCCACATACATCAGTGTACCTTCATCACAGCCTGTCAGACGCCCCCCCTCCCCACTGAGTCAAGTAAGGCAATCGTCTCCCTCTCTGAGATCCTGGGATTATCCCCCTACTCTGCAAACAAGGATTCTAAGACTCAGAGGGTCGAATTCGCTAGCTTAGAGGTCACACAAATGAGAAATGGAAGAGTTCAAATTTTTACCCACCCTCATTCAAAATCTAAGTCTTTTGTATTCTTCAGGCTGCTTCTTCTCCATCATAAAGAAAGAAAACGTTTTGCATAATATGTGGTAGCTTGGAAACTTTGCATTTAGTTAACAACGGAGCAGAACAGAAAGTATTTCCTCCCACATAGCACAAAAAATTCAACCAATAGGAAGTTATCAATTAGTGGCTCTCATGAAATTTTCCTTTTTCCTTTAATAATCCTACTTCCTTCAAGAGCATCTAGCGGAATTGTTTTAGGGCCACATGGTTACATTTCCCCCTTCTGTTTCTGTCATCGGCCAAAGCTGCATTGCCCCCCCATCTATATTGTCCCCTGGTTTTCTGCCCTGCTCCCCCATCTATATTGTCCCCTGGTTTTCTGCCCTGCCCCCATCTATATTGTCCCCTGATTTTCTGCCCTGCCCCCCATCTATATTGTCCCCTGGTTTTCTTCCCTGCCCCGCCATCTATATTGTCCCCTACTTGTCTGTCTTCCGTTCACGCTCCTCACCTCCATTTCTCTCTTTCACCGCAGAACTCATCACTATTCTTACTCTGTTTTTTTCTCCCACCCCATTTATCCTCTAAATAGCTAATATCCTAACAAACAGAGTGCTAAATTCCTTTATTTCTTTTCACAAAGTTTCACCCTTATTCTTTATTGGAAGGGTGAACGTGCCAGGGTGCAGGTCAGGAAGCCATAGGACAGTGTGTGGAAGTCAGTTCTCTCCACCAAGAAGGACTTAACTCAAGCTGTCAGACTTGGCAGGAAACATTTTTACCCACTGAGCCACCATAGCAGAGAGATTTACTCCATAAAACGATTGGAATCGAAAGGATGATTGATATTTAACTGATTTTTACTGTATTATCATAGTGATTATTGTGCTAATTAACATCATGTTGATAGTGACTGTTTCTACAGACAATATTCTACTTTCAGGGTACTACTAGGGACTGAACCTAATGCCCACACCATGTGGTATACTTAAATACATGCAAGCAAAAGCACACATAAAATAAAAATAATAAAATATTTCAAAAGGATAATTCAGAAACAGAGAAGAGCCCACGGTATCCAGAGCAATGCTGAGCCCAAAGAATGTTGCTGGGGCAGTTACCACACCTGTTGTCAAGGTATATTGCAGAGCAACAATAACAAAAGCAGCATGGTATGGGGACGCATCGGTCAATGAAGTAGAACAGAGAACACGGATCTGAGCCAGCAGAACTGGAGCCACCTAATTCTTTAGTCGAAGATGCCAAAAATATCCATTAGAGAAAAGATAGCCTCTTTAGCAATCAATGCTGGCAAAACTGAACGTCTGCACATAGAAGAATAGACTAGATCACTATCTCTCACCTATACAACGTCAGCTCCAGGTGGAGCAAAGACCTAGTGTGAGATCAAAATTATCTTAGAAAAAAAAAATGTAGGGAAAGCACTTCGAAAAACAGGCACAGGCAAGGACTTTCTGGAGGGGGCTCAGTCCCTCAGAAAAGAATTCTAGCAACTGGCAAATCAAATCAAAACTCATGGTAAAGGAAGCAATCGAGACCACCACAGAGCCGAAACTGAAATCATTGCTAGGAAGCAGGAGCCTGCCCACGCCCACCTTTCCTGTCCCCAATTCACAGCCCCTATGGCTCACTGAGCGCAACACCACAGAAGACCCTGACAACCAAAGAGGGTCTCTAGGCTCCCACCTGAACTGTCTTGCCCCAGGTGAGTGTATGAATTGCTTCTGAGACCAGTGCAGCCAAGTATGGATTATACATGAGCAAAGGGATTTGTGGGGCGCCAAGGAAGCCTTGTGGGGATGTGTATCATTAGCATGAGCGTGAGCGTGGCCATGTCAAGAAACCAATGCCTCAGATTTGTGAGAAGGGCAAAACCTCCCCCTCCCCCAGGTGAGGCACAGAAGAAGGGTAAGGCCCTCCTCAGGTCTGAGTGCAAATGTCATCAGTGTGTGCAAAAGCCAGCAGCTGCAGCTTCCTCCTCCTGGATGTTCACAGCCTGAGACCACTGCCTACAGAGGGCTCCTACTGGACTAGCTAGCCCCGCCCCCTGTGCTGTGCATAATCAAAGCCCTGAGGATGCAGATTACTGTGTTGTTGGTACAGTCCCATTAGGGCTCACACAGCCCCCCTCCCATCCCGAGCTTGCTCTTCAGTATTATGGTCTCTGTGTCTGTTCTATCTTCATCCCCTGGATGATCCAATCATGTTTCAAGACCAGGCTGTGTCAATCTTGATAATAATAATAATTTATATTAACTCTGAAGGAGACACAGTATGAAATAAAATAGTTACCAAAATACATTTGTGAGGCTGGGAATGTAGCTCAGTGGTAGAGCTGCTGGTTAGCATACACAAAGCCCTGGGTTCAATCCCCCGGATAATTAAAGAAAAAGATTACGTTCTGCCATGATTGCGTCTTGTGTTGTTTTCCTTAAACGTGTGGTCAAAACCAGCTTTACTTTAGAGACATTCCCTTACTGCAAGGACATGCCCACAGCCTCCCGGTGCTGCCCCGCTACCAGGACTGTTTCCATCTCTGCCCATTCAGGTCTTGTTTTATATTCCTGTACAGGTTTGTATGGCTGTTTATTGCATGGCACAAGTGACAGTTAAGCCTTGCTTTTTTTTCTCCTGTTAAAAGCTGAGCCTGCCAATGCCTTGCTGGTCTACGAGTCTATCACCTGCTCTAGGTCCTAACTCAGAAAAGCGTAACTTTTCCTTTTGTGTGTATGTGTGCACGCGCGCGGGTATGTGTGTGTGTGTGTGTGTGTGTGTGTGTGTGTGTGTGTGTGTGTG
>LOJH01020478.1:6919-18555 GCA_001685095.1 Ellobius talpinus
ATAAGGAGCCTCTTCGATGCCCATCTTCCTCTTGAAGTAGATTGGTGCTGCTAGTAGCAGATGTGCTTCACTGTCATGAAAAGTACTAAGTTCTTAAACATCTTAAATGCCATATTATGAAGGTCTTTGAAGGAGCTGAAGAATCTCTATACATCTGAAATATATATATCTGTACATCTAGAACATCTAACTAATATGAATACAAGCTTGACTATTATAGATATTTATCTATTAACCTATATTTCTTAATTTTACATTACATCCTAAATGAGCTACACAAACACAATACCTTAATCAAGAGCATATATATATATATATGTGTGTGTGTGTATAATAACAATAACAAAATTGGCCTTAAATTTGAATAAAAAAACTAAGATCCATACCAATGCAAATCTCTATAGCATATCCCCCTTTAAATGCAGAGAAACAATTTATAAACATTATTTGGGAATTTGGGTGTAGTTCTCTCCAAACTACTTCCTGCTATTTTTTTAGGCCTAGTAATTTTCAGGGGATCTTCACAACGACCTTTCAGAGGGTCTTGGTTCATCAAACCACATTAGTCTGGAATTAATCCATAGGTTCTCATCTTCTGTGGAAANCATACAATGAAATGTCTCTCTGTACTTAGCTCTTTCACAGTCAAAAAAATCAAAGAAAACACAATAATATTCAGAATCCAGACTCTCTGTAAATTTTCCATTTTTTTACATGGCTTATTTTTCTTTACTCCTTTTAATCTATGATTGTCTGTATTCTGTCTCTTTAAATAATTTTAAATTTTTTTAAATGATTGACTTTTTTTCTAAGTCTCTATACTTTTTTCTTCTCTCTCCCAAGTCTACATACATTTTTCCAACACTGTGACCCATTTAGAGTTCTTTTATGTCTGAATCTGTCCTATTGTGTATCTGTAATTCTTTTCTGTCTTGAAGACCTTTTAAAATGGTAAGCAGCTCTGGGACCATCAGATAGGAATAATGCTCAGCACTTTAACTCTGAGAATGAGCGTGCCACACATAAATCTGCTATGCAGAGCATTTCATGACCTGGAAATATCTCTGTGTATGGTGGTGGGAATCTGCCATTTTCTCCTGCTTGTGCACACCTCATAGACCTGATTCTGTTGCCTGTCCAGGGGTGGGCATGATCTCAGCTACTTTCCTCCCTACCCTGAGTAGGCATCCAAGCACCCAGTAGCACAAACCCCATTCAAGTACTCCATAGCCAAACCTCCCAAAAGAGCCAGAGCCCTTTGTACTGGCAAACTAGGAAGCTGCCACTTTTTTTTATTGGAAGCCACACAGTTTTTATTGCACTATCTTAAAGACCCACCTCTGTTTGCCATGAGGCCATCTAGAAAAAAATGTGGCTACCAAAAGCCATCCTTAACTCTGTTCTTTTGTGTCTAGAATTCCTTTTTAAGGTTTCTCAGGTTTTTATGTGGATGTAGTTACCCAAGTTGGAGCACCAATTTGTAGTAGAGAGGCTGATTGTTCATTTTCCAGCTGCCCAGACTCCTGAAATAACCACACAGAAACTGTATTGATTAAATCACTGCTTGGCCAATTACTTAAGCATATTACTAGCATATAATTAGAATTAACCTATCTCCACTATTTTATATTTTACCAAGAGGCTTGTGACCTACCAGAAAGGTTTCAATGTATCTGTCTCTGGCAAGGTTAAAAGGCTTCTCTGATTCTGCCCTTTTTCCCAGCATTCAGATTAGTTTTCCCTGCCTAGTTCTGTTCTTCCCAGCTCTGCTATAGGCTCAAAACAGTCTCTTTATTAGCCAACAATATTCACAGCATACAGAGGGGAATCCCACAACAAAGGGTGTTACAGTGGGTGTAGGGAGAGGTGTGAGACAGGGAGGGTAAGGACAAGTGGGTATGGCTGAGAACCCATCAATATGAAATAGTTATGAACATCCTATATGGAAAACTGTTACTTTATAAGCTAATTTGAATAATAAATACTGAATACTTTAAAAAGAGTGAGTGATTGTGGGACACGTTGTGAAGAACTTTTCATGTGTCTTCAGTTTCCTGTTCTGGTAAGGTTATATGAGAGCATTCATTCTATGCTACTGGACTATTGGTCAAGGAGAGCTTTAATTTCATAAAACATCTCAATGTGTGCTTACAAATGCCCAAGGAGTTTTCTTCAGTTCTCAGGTAATGACTTTATGAAGGAAAGGATCAACAGTTCGAACAGTCTGAACTGGAATAAGAGTGGGCAAAGTTTTACTTGAGTTGGAGATCAGAATTCTGAAATCAAATAAAAAGTGAAGAAGGTGATGTGATAGAAGTATGTCATACACATACATGTCCGCCAATAAATGTTCTTAATATTCATTTTTAAAATGTGAAGACATCAATACTCAAGTAAAAGTGGATCAAAGATATAAAAATAAGTCCAGTAAACACTGAACTTGACAGAAAAGAAAGTGGGAAGTATCTTTGAATGTGCTGGCACAAAAGACAACTTCTTGAATAGAACATGAGTATCACAGAAACTAAGACTGGCAATAAATGGGACCTCATGAAAACTCTCTTAATAGGACAAAATGGCAGCCTGCAGAATATAAAAGATCTTCATCAAACCCACATCCCTGACAGAGAACTGTTCTCTAAAATATATAAAGAATTTTGAAAGTTAGACATCAAAAACCAAATAATCCAATTTAAAATGGGGTACAGATCAAACAGAGAATTTTCAACAGAAGAATCTCAAATGGCTGAAAGACAAAGAAATGTTCAACATCCTTAACCATCAGGGAAATGCAAATCAAAACAGCTGTAATATTCTGTCTCACACCTGTCAGAATGGCTCAAATCAAAAACACAAATGACAGATTATGCTGGAGAGGACGTTTAGCAATGGGAACACTTCTCCATTGCTAATGGGAATGCAAACTTGTACAGCTGCTTTGTTAATCAATATGTCAGTTTTTTTAGAAAACTGGGAATCAAGGTACCTCAAGACCCAGCTATATCACTCTTGGGTATATACCCAAATGATGCTCAATCTTACCCCAAGGACACTTGCTCAGTTATGTTCATAGCAGCTTTATTTGTAGTATCCAGAAGCTGCAAACAATATAGATTTCTTTCAACTGAAGATAAAAAAAAGTGTGGTACATTTACACAATGGAGTATTATTTGTGTGTTAAAAAACAATGACATCAGGAAATTTGAAAGCAAGTGAATGGAACTAGAAAAACACCCTTCTGAGTAAGGTAACCATGACACAGAAAGACAAACATGATATGCACTCACTTATAAGTGGATATTAGCTATGAAATAATGGATAATCAGGCTTCAATTCACAGAGCCAGAGAGGCTAGATAACAAGGAGGTGAATGATTGGATCTCCGTGGGAAGGGAAAATAGAATAGATCTCCTTGGTGAACTGGAAGCAGTTTGGGATGGGAACTTGAGGAATCGAGTTAAAGGTGAACGGAAGGGAAGAGTACTGAAGGAGATGATTGGAAAAGGGAGGCTTTTTTTCCAGGTAGAAACTTGATGCAATGGAAACTCACAGGAATATACAAAGTTGACCCCACCCAAGATTGCCAGCAACTGCAAACACATTGCCTGTACTGGCCATCTCTTATGATCAGATTGGTATACCCCATTGTCTTCAGATAGCCTTCAAGCAGTAATGGAAGGAAACAGATACAGAGACCCACAATCAAATATTAGGCTCACTTCAGGAATCCTGCTGAAGAGAAGAAGGAAGAATTATAGGAGCCAGAGAGGTCAAGACATCACAAAAATTTAAAAATAAAAATATTAAAACATCACAGAAACAACTAACCTAACATGGTTCATAAAACCTCATAGAGTCTGAATCAACATCATCCAGGGAGCCTGTATGGGACCGAACTAGGACCTCTACATAGAGATGACAGTTGTGTAGCCTGGTCTGTTTGTGGTACTACTAACAATGGGGGCAGAAGTTGTCCCCTCATGCTTTGGTTGGCTCTTGGGAATCATTATTCATACCAGATTGCTTTATACAGTTTTAATACAAGGGGAGGGGGTTATTTTTCCATCAACTTGATATGCAATACTTTGTTGGCACTCATAAGAGACCTGCCCCTTTATGAACAGAAACAGAGGAGGAGTGTATGGGAATGAGAGAGGAGGAAGGGGAAACTGAGGCTAGGATGGAAAATAAATAAATGAATGAATTAAATATAATATAAATGTGTGTGACATACATTCAGTACCTGCAGAGGACAAAAGAGGGTACTGGATTTCTTAGTTACAGAGGTTGTGAACTACTTAACATCGGTGCTGAGATATCCACCTCAGATCCTATGCAAAAGCAACAAGTGGTTTTTTTTTTTTAACTTCAGGGCTATCTCTCCAGCCCCACACTATTTATGTTGTTGTTTTCTAAAAACGTCTGTGTTGATATTATGAATAAAATTGAGCCAAAACTCACTAATCTGAGGGAGTATTCATAAACAACTGTGACATTCTTAGAGAACATGCTGCTTCATCTGACAAGTTCACCTTCAGTCCTTCAATGATAAATCATGCTGATCAAAATAAGGACACATGTTACAAAGGCAACAGTATCAATGAAATAAAATTAACAATGCAGCATGCTAATAAAATGGGGGAAACCCTAGCATTCTTTATTAGTCTGACCTATATTTAGTGCTGTCTTTAGCAAAAAACAATAGATTTTCCAGAAGATATTGAGAAGCACACCAACAGTAATGAAGCAGAAAAATGATAGCTGTTAAGAAATTAAGGTGCTCCAAATGGGTAATAAACCTGTACTTCTTTGTTGCCCATGCACTTTTGATGAGCTTGCAGAGTTTTAGACCTTTCTAATTTAAGATGGGTCCGTTTTATTTCTTTCGGCTACAGTGCAAATAATTTCCTTATCTATCATTAGAATGGTTTAGTATTTCCATTAATCTACACATCATAAAGCAGAAAGTGAATTTTATACCGCCTACAATCAGTCATTGCCCCTGCTTCATAATGGAAAATGGTTGTTTTCTGCTGATTCCAAAGACAGCCTTTAGGTCTGTCTTCTGAGCCCTCCACAATTATATGGACAAAATTAATGCATGGAAATGGTATGGTTACCACCTCTCCCATGATAGAATTTGGTTTATTACAGTGAGTGACAAGTGTTTGCAAATGTAGTCGAGACCCTTGGCCTTGTGGAAAAGCTTAGGAGAGGCACATCAGAAGCACCAGGGCTGCCTGTGGGGAGGAATAAACTCTGAGGTTGTTCTTCTCATGTTGAACTCATCTTCTTGATCCATAGTCAAGAAGGTCAGCCAGGCTTGAGATCAGATGAGCATGTCATTACAGAGTACATTCAGGTCACTGTTCCCAGACAAACCCGTATGTCCTCATCTCATTAATTTGAACAGTTCAAATGCTTTCCAGTTTCCTCCCCAGAAACCCTGGTTTCTTCTTCTAAAACTGTGCTATGATAGACAAGAAATACTTCTTTAGTTAGTGATGTTGTCAGTTCTCAAGGATAGGATCTGAGGTGGACTCATGGAGTGTTTACAGTGTTCTAATTTAAGAGTGTGCCGTGTGTACAGGACATGAAAGCACTTGTAGGCAGATTGGTCAGAAATCACAGCAGTGGGAGTTTGAATGCTGAGACACAGATTTTGCTAATGAAGTCCTAGTGTGAGATTTTTCAGTCTTCTTACAATTGATAATTGATTTTTAGATTAAGTTAAACGACACTACAATTTCAGGTCAAGGGCTAATATTTGGGGTGCCTTTGAAGTTTTTTTTTCAAGAGCGTTGGTGAGAAGCATTGGATTGTAAAATTAGAAAACATAATATTCCAAAACTATCCATAATATATCATACTGTACTGTGCTTCTTCTATCATGCATATGGTTCTCAACTAAGCATTGTTAATTATACAGTAACCAAGGGAAGCAAACCTAAGTTCACAGTGCAGTTACTACTGAGTATCTGTCACTTTTGTACTGTTAAACTATCAAAACCTCATAACCTGAGCTGGGATCATGTGTGATACATATTACTAGTAGTGAAATAAATATCCTATGTTGAGCTGTAGGGAAAAATAGGTTTGGAACTAAAAGGAAATGGAAAATTATGGAAAAATGTGTTTTCAAAGATCTTTTTTAGAGAGACTTTAAAAGGAGTCAAGATATAGTTCCACCCCCCTGGTATGCTGAATTCTTTGGTATGGCCTCTTTGAATTTGAAATTGGCAAGAGTTAATTCAATAATTTAGTTTTCAGTCTTAATAATACATTAGACTATTCTTTCAAAATGTACCATGATCTTAGCCTCCAACACTATTGTTTATTCCTGACACTCAATTATGTTTTAGGTTACTTATAAGGAATGACCATAAATGTTGCAAGGCACAGGGTAGTGATCGGCCTTGTTAAAACTATGCAATGAGTTGCCTGTAGGCATACATGGTGTAGCGCTGACTTATACATTTTTATTTAAGCATGTACTAGGGTTCCTGATGTCAAGAAGAAAACAGTGTTGATACTTATGTTACTGTTTTTATAGTCAAAACAGGCTCTTGAACTGGTGCATTCAAGTTTATTGATAAAATTAAATGGAATTATATTATTTTTATTGGAAATAAAAATAGAAAATAATAATTAATTCCAGTTTGAATACATAATTCAATGAAGTCTTCTTTTGACTAAGGTCTCCCCAGCTTGTCTCAGGGGAAATAGTTGGGCTGGCAGACACTGTGGAGCCTCCCATTTTTCTGGAGACCCCAACTTTAGCATTTTTTTAAAGTCCTTGATGGGTGTCTTCTGTGTTTGTTCCTTTGTACTCCCTTATCTCTAGGGATGATAGGATGATCTGCAATGCAATGAAATAGAGGGCTGGATGACTCCATCCCTAGAAGTATTTGAAACACAAATTTGTTTGGTTTATTTGTTAGTGAGGTAAGTATTTGTCTCCATATAACAAAATAAACTTAAATTCTAAAAAGTATTACAAAATTGACACTTTCACAGTATAAAGTGATTAGGGCAATAAGGAAGAATTATGAAGTGGAATCTGAGAGGTAGACAAGCTCCTTTTTAGTCATATCCATCTTTCAAGTTATACACCAGCTAAACACAGGTGTATTGATCAACCAGTATCAATAAGTACTGTCAGGTTAAAGAAAGTCAGGCTCAGAGTGAAATTATGCATGTAAAACACACACACACACAGACATGCACACACTCATATACAAACACACAGGGGTGTGGAGTAAACAGGGAGGAGAGAGATGCTATATTCTCTCTTTTAATAAAGTCTAGTTTTAACCCAACTTTCGTAAGAAAAAGTCACTCACCATCATTCTCATCACCTCCATTTCTTCTATTTATTTCCTTATATTTCAGCCCTGAAAGTTAGCTATTTCAGGGCACTATCTGTAATAAACAAGAAAACTCTTAAAACGATAAAAGTATTTCTATGGCCATATCTCATTTCAAAATAATTTTATACTCATTTTATATCATGTTTTGCTGTTTTGTTATGGGACTGTGGTTAAGACTTTCAAATTGCAAGTCTGAGTTTTGCCTCTAGTCACTGATCTTCTATAGAAGATGGATAAACATAAGAACTGAGGTTTGGCTGGAAGAGAAAGTAGGGGAGTGCTGTGCTTACCAGTTGAATAGAAGGAGGCTGTTCCCTAGAAGTTCTCTTCTTCGATCTGTGTTTCAGTTGGCACAACACCACACTTTTAAAATAATGAACATGAGTGCATGTGCACTTATGTGTGTATGCTGGCTTCAAAATGGTCTAAAGCAGTGGTTCTCAACCTGTGGGTTGCAACTCCTTCGGGGTTTGAAGAATCCTTTAACAGTGATGACATAAGACTCACCGCAAACATAGATATTTACATTACAATTCATAACAGTAGCAAAGTTACTGTTATGAAGTAACAATGAAGAAAACCCACTACAGTTAGTAGTTACACAATGAGGGGATTTGTGATTACACATGAGGAACTGTATTAAAGGTTGCAGCAGGAAGGAGGTTGGGAGCTAGTAAAGGCTTGCTAACAGAACTCTGCTCCTCTTGCATTGGCGTTTGCCTATTCTTTGCTTCATTGCATTGCAATCTTTTTCTCTTACCTATCCATTCAATATATCGTACACTGTTTTTTTCCAAGTTTCTTTCTCTAACACTTGGAAATATTTAATGTTCCCTCTTTGTTTACATATTTTGTAGTGAATGATGTCATTTTGTTCTTGATGACTCAGCTCAAATAAGACATAAGAACTTTTATCATTGTCTTTGTGCAGTCATTTGGTTCTTCCTCTGTTTTGGGGGAGACTAGAAGTGAGACATGCTTCCAAGTAGGTAGACAGATAGGCAGAGGGACCATGACTAGGCAGTAATGGTAGCAAACCTGGAAGAAGACCACTTTCATCCCAAACCTTCTAACTTCAAAGAAAAGCCCCAAGCTCTTGAAAAGAGACAGATTTGCTTTTTATTTGTTTGTTTGTTTGTTTTGCTTTCCAACACCCTTCAGGCATTTATAGGGTCTTGTTTTTTCTGTGTGTTTGCTACATGTGTGTGCTTCTTATCTCCAGTAAACACGTTTCCACCTCCACCGCTGCTGGTTCTATATTTGGTTTTATTCCTGTCTGAGGCACAGCCAGCTGTTTAACCTTGGAGGACCATTCATATTTCTGAGCTTTAGAACTTAAAAAAATAATTAAATGTCAATGTCACATTTAAGTTGAAATATTTCATTTTCTAAAAGAAAACATGCCAGTAAAACTGATAATGTACTTTTGTGGTGTGTGCTGATAACGAAATTCTTTGTGTATCCTCTGCAAAAATTGTACACAAAGTGAAATTCCATCCTGAAAACAAGGGGTTCACTAGCTTTGTTTATATTATTATATTCTCTGTCTACCTTCACCAAAAAAGATATAAAATAGCAACAAATAACACCTATTTCACGAAAATTAGTGTTGCCATTGTCCAGTATGGATGTGTGTTGTTTTATTTGCCCAAAGTACAAACCACAAATTTCTTTTTTAGTAATAATTGTGGCATATAAAATTACCCTCAAATTTTGTTCCTTAAAAATACATTTATCTTATGCCTATGGATTCTGTGTTAGAAATGGGTTTTTTGTTCATTGAGTTATACTAGTTTCATTTCATGTTGTCTGTGTCTCAGAGATGGAAGCTACTGAGAGAATTGTTGAATGGATTATTTATTTATTCATTTACTTATTTGACACTTGGATGAAATGAATCACAGATTTGTTATTGTAAGTCTTGAATTTGTGGTGGCTTTTCTTTGAAGCATGTATATTCTTGGTAATTGGATGCTTTACAGTTCTTTTAACCCCCAAAGTTTGCAAAAGCAAGAGGTTCCTTCATGCATATTTCTGTTCATTCTTCTAGATTTGAGCATCATATATTAAAGAAATAAGTTATTCATCTTTTCATCATAATAGGTACTGGAAAAAACTGATGTGGAAAGTCTATTCTATAATATTCCAATTATAAACTGGTCAAATGGGAGATACCCAATTCTCATTGATAAACAGCAATCTTGAAACCAAGTAGATCCCATGTTGATGATTTATGCATTTCTCTCACTCTCTGGACTTTTCTCTAATAGTATTTAGTTTGAAAGTATAAGGTCTAGACTTTCTGAATACTATTTTTACAGATATTTTTTTCTCTGCTTGAAAAGTAAATGAACGTGGAGGAGCTGAAGGTTGTAGAGAGATAGTGCTGATAAGCATGTTTCTAGTTGTGATGGGAGTCTTTTGGCTTAATCCAGTTATATTAAAGTTTCTAAAAAGCCTATTGCTGGAAACATCAGGATCAATCTCTTTTCCACAGAGACCTCATGTACCAGAGGTGTGGGACTTACTCACAATTTTGTGAATAAACTGGGAAAAGTAAAGAGAAAATATTTTCTGGAGGGGAAAAAAAATCTCTTAACATCGTGTGTGTCTGTGTGTGTGTTTGTGTGTGTGGTTTCATGTGTGTTTACGTTTCTATAAGAAAACACTTCAAACTGGGTGACATATAAGGAAAGCACATTTAATTTTGTAGATTAGAAATTTGGAAAAAAACAAAATTAAGCACTGGCAGTTTGTCTGCCTGCTTAGACATCATATTCTGGTTTATACAGGGACAGCCATATCCTCACTGTGGTCAGAACGATGTTGAGAAATTCCTAAAGGAAAGCTATGGAATGATGAAGGTGTCTTAAATCTTCGCCATAAAAGCTACCACCTCATGTATCAGGATACTAGCCTTGTGACCTAGTCACTATTAAATAACCCAAATCCATATAGCCTCACATTTGCTTTTGAAGGGCCAGAAGTATTTAGTTTACAGCAACATATGTACATAAATCTATATTGCCACCCTGGATCATGCTTAGTTCAATGCTTCATGAAGCAATAAACAGTATAACTGATGCCTGTCTCAACAGACACCACCTTTCAGCTTTGCCTTAGTACAAAATGGATTTAAGTTTGCTATAAAGGTAGAGCTGA
This sequence comes from Ellobius talpinus, assembly GCA_001685095.1. NCBI lineage: Eukaryota > Metazoa > Chordata > Mammalia > Rodentia > Cricetidae > Ellobius > Ellobius talpinus. The sequence continues at coordinate 17,452 of LOJH01020478.1, forward strand.
AATACAGAATCAAATATAACTCACATATAACCATTTGAGGTCTCCAATGGTTGACGGTCAGTGGCATGACTAGTAACATCCCAGGCTGTCAGAAATACCCAGTCTGGAACTGATGTCCCTGTTCATAAGACGACAGAGAAAGTTCCACCATGACAACAGCATTAAGATTACGAGAACTCACACTCCAAATTACGTTTGGTGACACAAAGAAAGACTTTGGTAAGTATCAAATGGTCTTTATTTTGAAAAAAATGAATTAACATATACTAACATGCATATTTTATCATTAAATCATTAAATACAGCATACATAAAAAGACTGTGCCCTACCTCAAGAAATGAAGAAACAAAACAAAATAACAACAAATCATCAAACATACTCCACAACGATGAAATTTATCCGAGAGGAACATCCTCCTCCAATACCATGCCATACATATGTTTCATTTCATGATCATTACGGGAAGCATAGCACAGAGTAGGAAGCAAAAGGAGCTATGAAGGTATCTGTTCTGAAGGCTCAGATTCTTAGCGTCTCTAGCTTCATTTTCTGCCTCAGGAACTTTCATGAAGCTTTTTCCTAGGCTTTCATATTATTTCTGTTTAATTATTTCTTTTCTTCTGTCCTCAAACATGTATGTGAATAAAGTAGTGAAGAGTTCTGAAATTAGCCACCTTCATATCTGAAGCCATTTCTTTGTTATTCATTCCTTTCATACACCCGTTCTCTTATTATTAAAAGAACTAATAAGGGCCTATTAAGTCTGAAGTTACATAGCAGATATTATGCATGTAACAGGAAAAATGACAGAAATTCACTTCAAAGGCATCCACACTTAGACAACTATATTTACATGAGTTTCTCTATATGTGAATTTAATATCATTTTCTACATATCATTTATCTATTTAGCTATCTGTAATCTATCATTTATCTATCCTCTGAGTATCTGTTTATCATGCACTTACCTACTACTCATCAGATGTGTAATAGAGATAGATGATAGACAGATATATGATAGATAGATAGATAGAAGATAGGTAGATAGATTGATAGATGATAGATAGATAGATTGATAGATGATAGATAGATAGATAGATAGATA
>LOJH01020479.1:13275-23492 GCA_001685095.1 Ellobius talpinus
CTGCCTCTGCCTCCCGAGTGCTGGGATTAAAGGCATATGCCACCACTGCCCGGCGCCTCCCCACTCTCTAGCCTCGATTTAGTTCTACAGTTCAAACTGCAGGGGACCCTTACCCAAGTTAGAGGTTTGGAGGAATAGTGTGTGACTCGGGTATTCCAGATGGTGTGGTACAAATGCCTGCAGACGGCAAGGTCCATCACTGGCCAATAAGCTGGTCACTCAGTGACCACTTCGCTTATCCTCCTTTGTCTTGGCCTCTCCTCTGAGGCTCTCTCCTCATCTATCCCATGAACTTCCCTCTTGAATTCTCTACACTCTCCCAGCTGTTTTTTTTTCTCAGCCTTCATCCCATTCTCAACCAGTGCACTGCCTGAGTCCAAACGAAGCTGCCCCCTCCCCAGTTCCATTTCCAGGAGGCTCCTTGGGAACAGGACAGGTGCTCACGTGCTGTCCCCAGAGAGACCTCTTCTCCAGGAATCCCTCAGCCTCCTTGCCTGTCTACCTGAGTGACTTTTACATCTGGAAGCCAGAAGAGAGCAAAGGGCCACTACAGGAAGAGTATGGACCTCTCGTCTCAGCCCTCCTAATCCTGCTGGACCAGTGGGCTGGAGAGCTTGGCTGTGTAGGACTGGGAGGGAAGGAGAGAAGGAAGGAGGGGAACCCGATGCCCTTGTCACTCACTCCATCACCTTCTTCAGGCTAAAAACAGGTGTGCACCTTTGTCCCGCTGGAGGTCAGGTGGGGCTGTACCTCTGGTTCTAGCCAATGAGGGTGGAAAGCAAAATCCATTCTATTTCTGAGCAGTCCAAGGAATTCTTCAGCTGGTGCGAGTCCTTTAGCGGCCCTGTCTTCATCTGCCAAGACAACAGTCAATCTTCCCGGCTTAGCGGTTTGGCCAGCCTGCTCTCCTTGTGAAGACGGCATGGAGCAGAGCCTCAGGTGACCCATGAAGGACATGGAGCAGGGAAAAGAAATAAGACTTTATTATTTTGCATCACTAAGATTTAGATGACTGTTATTGCAGCCTAAATGTGATCATCCTGACTGATGTAAGAGGGAGGATGGGCCCTCCTCTAGGAATCAGTTTATGTTCAGGGAGGCTGGGTCCTCACGCTGCTTTAATGAGCACATCTCCCTATGCCTTGGCCTCCCTACCAGTGATCTGCCTCTCTTTTGGGATGGTGGGGAGAATCAAGTAAGGGGACAGTGTGAAATCTTTGAGTCGTGGAAGAGTGAGCACAGTGTAGGTGGAGATGATGGCAGTGAATTGTGAGTCCTGGTTGAGGGGTGCTGTTGCCACTGTGAGGGACTCTCACAGTGGCAGCGGCTATGACAATAACAGAAACACTGAGCTGTTAGCTGTGGTGTTGGTGATGCTATTTGGGCTGGCAAAAGGGACACAGATGGCAGTTGAGTCCATTCCTGTTAGCTTAGCAGGCCCTGATTTTAATGAAGGTCCAGGCAGTGCAGCGTGCACATAGCCTTGGATGGATGGAAGGCCTGGAACATTGATTAATTACCTCCACTGGTCTGGCTAATTGTCCACTGATCTCTGCTGTTCAAACGCTCTGCCTGTCTGGTCATGGCAAGCCTTGCAGAGCAGGAATGCATGGTGTCAGGGCAGAGGTTGCCAGATCTGCCAGACCCAAGACCTCTTTATTTGCCTTAGATGAGCCTGTCCCAGTAGGCCCAGGGCAGGCTTTTCCTGGGAAGCTGGGTGCTACCCGACTGGGCAACTGTACAAAGCATCAGATGGTGTTTTCTTAAAAGCTGATGGGTACAATATGGAGTTGCCATGTGCCAATGGTGTGCTCTGTATGCAGACTGAAGAGTTGGGGGTGGGGTGGCTAAGGGATGGTCAACTCTCCGCTGCTTACAGAGCTCAGAAACAGCCTTGGCTCCATCAGCACCTTTATCCTTTCCACTCAGGACCTCTTACCAGCCTCAGTGGTGGAGGGGGTGGAGGGACACCCTGGATTCAGGGATGATTGCCCCAGCTTGCTTTCGAGGAGTCTCTGGCTACTAGAGAAGCTCTGATCCAGAAGCACAGGGTGATGTGTATGAGGTGGCTATCTAAGTGAGTAGGGCAGAGCAGGCCTCTGGCTATAAGTACTTCCATTTCCAGCCTACTTCCCAGAGACTGATGGGCAGACTAGGGTCAAAAATGGGTAAGGCAGGTCCCGGGTCGCATGGTGAGGAGCTGGACCAGAGCTACCTTCCTGCCTCCCACTCAGGATTCCTCCCTCAGCCCCTTGGGACTTCTAACATCAAACCCAAGTGCTTCATTCCCAGCTCTATTTTTTTTTTTGCTGGAAGACACAGATGAAAATGGCAGGGCGGGGGAGGGGTTGCCAGAAAACAAAACAAAAACTTACATTTTTATTTTTGCTGAATTGGCGTTTCCGTCATCCCAATTTGAGGGGCTTGGCTTGTCTGCTCTGAGGGGGGAGGAAATGCCTCCATTTAAAAGCAGAACTAAAAGAAAAACATCCACGGCCCCATTTCATTGCGCCAGACACGATGAGCAAACCATGGTCGTTAACATGATAAAAGTCACTTTGTCTGGGTGTAAAATTCATTTTTCCCCATTTAGCACATGGTGCATTTGCCTCCCGCTGCAGTTCCTAGGCTGCAGTCTTTTGCCAAGGATGTCCCGAAATTGTCCCCATTCCCTAGGCAGGGTGCCTAAGATCTAGACCCAGCATGACAGGGACCCCAACTCCAAGAGGAACCCACTGTATAGTTACTCCCGAGGCCATTAGGTAGCTTCCCTACCCCCCGTAGCCCTCCAACTCTGCCAGGCCTGGAAGAAACCTGGGGCCTCTGAGGACTCCAGTGAGCTCCAACTGGCAGGATCTATGACTTGGTTCTGTCATAATATCATCTATAGGAGTCTTTCCTGCTTACCACTTGCCCCCCAACATTTGCATGCACTTCATCAGCCCTGGAGTCCTGCCCTCACCCCATTCCTGATTCTCAGGACAACTGAGTCAGGGCTCATACCCACCACACCAGGCCTGAGAGTTCATATCCCAACATTGCCTGTGCTGGTACCCACCAGGACAAATGCCTGGGCTGAGGCTGACAGCCTGGGTTCTCCTCCACCTTATAGGATAGCATTGGCATTTCCTCACACTTAGACTACATAGTGACATGGGCCAGACTTTGAAATCCCTCCCAGCTCCATCTATCCCAAAGGTTGCTCAAAACTTCTTCATTCTTTAGCTTGAAGTTTTAAAGAGACCCAGCATTGTGAACATCGTGGCTATGTGTCAAGGGGCAAGAAAGCAGGAATGTAGATAAAGCCCTCCCGTCTCTCTGTGCAGAAAGTCAAAGAGGACCTAGGACTTTGCCAAGGCCCTCACTCTGGTTCCTTATTGCTCTATTGCCCTAAGTGACCCAGAAAAGCCTGGGAGCTGACAGTGGACCTGTGGGTCAAATACAGCCCAGGGTTTCTTTGTGTAGCCTTGGCTGTCCTAGAACTCGCTCTGTAGACCAGGGTAGCCTCAAACTCACAGAGATCTGCCTGCCTCTGCCTCCCGAGTGCTGGGATTAAAGGCATACAGCCCAGAGTTCTGTAAAGATCTGATAGTATAATATAAAGGGGACAAGTCAGGATCTCCAGGCCCCCATAGCTCAGATATGGAGGCTCAGACTTCCTACTGATGAAGCTTCCGATGGGCAAGGCATCAGACACAGTGCCCTTTCTGGAGAAATGACTCAGCAGGCCCATAGAAGGTATGGGTTCCAAAGAAGGGGTGTTGTTTTTTTCCCCCAGAAAGGATTGGGAATGGAACCCTTAGGTAGCCAGGCAATGCCCTGCCTCTTTGATTGGAGCTCTAGGGAAGCAAGGGAAGCCTGGACATTGAATAGGAGTCCTGACGTCAATAGGGAGCAGCAGCAGATCACAGGGGCAAAGGGACTTGCTGGATGTCCTTTATTTTATTTATTTATTTTGTGGTGCTAGGGATGAAAAGCAGGGCCTTGCACATGACCTACATCTTAGCCCCTGGAGGCCCTTTAAAGAGAGTGTTGATATCTCCACATGGACTTTTCTGGAAGAAAACAGGACTCCAGCAATGCTATGATCCAAACTCAAGGAAAGCTATAAATCGTTCCCTCCCATCAGTCTGGGACAAGGGGGTCCCTGTTCCTCACGTACCGTGATTCACATGTGGCTACCTGAAGAAATACTCCTGGACTGTGAGCCAGAGCACAGAATTTAGTGAGTGCCTAGGGAGAGGCTGGGGCCCTAGCCTTGGTGTCATGGTGTCAGAGCGCGGGAGGGAGGGAGGCGCAGTGCGCATGGCCATGGCGGGCGGGGACGGCAACAGCTGTTCACTTACTGAAGCTATTTTATAATATTGCCGGAGCTTTTAAAATAATCCCATTTCTGCGGAATATTCCCAGCTAATTGGAGCTGTCTCTTTCTTATTAAACAGAAAGGTTATAAAAATGCGTGTTGAGAGTTTAAGAGCAGTACCTTTCGGCTGCTCTGATTGTTATGACAAGGATCGCATACCGGAAGCCTGTGCGTGGCTGGCTAGGCCAAGCAGGCTCTGGTGGCTGGGCTGTTGTGCAGCAGGGGCAGGGCCAGGGGCAGGGGCAAGGACAGGGCCTGGCAGACTCTCCCTGTGGTACCTTGCACAGCACCAGCTTGAGGAATAGCAGCCCTCCACAGAACAATTGCTCTCTAAACACTTAGGCTGCTGTGACAGGGCTGTCCATCACCCAGGCCTCTGACTGGGGGAATTCGAATAATTTACTGAGAGTCAGAGGGAAAAAAGGGAAAAGTGATTCCAATTAGCTGAGCTAGGAAGCAGATGAGCTCGTCAGGACCTCAGCTCTGGGAAGGTGAATAAACAGCCTCCGCTACATGATGGGGTGCAGCCCCACATCAGCTCTAGCAACTGAGAGACAAGCAGGCCCCCAGAGAACCAAGAACCCCCCCATTCTACAGATGGGGGTGTGCAGCCTGCAGCTGCAAAAAGTTTATCCCAAGGTCACCGTGTGAAGGGTGAAATGACACGTCAGATTCCTCAGGCTGAGGCCTGCCCAGTACTTACCTTTCCTTGTACCCCAGTCTGGTACAGGGTGTTCAATTTGACTCTGTTCTGGGAACCTTGGGACCCCTTCACTTCCTCCTTCAGAGCAACCCCATTTCAATCTGTCATACACTGTGGGCCTGCATCAATTTTAGTTCTAAAATAACTTTCCTGTTGCTTAAAAAGCTGCGTGTTTGAAGAGGTCAAGCTGACCTTTGTAGATGCCCTTACTGCTTGGCTATTGCTCTATCTTACCACATTCCCAGGAGAATATATATCAAAGACTCTCCCAGGGCCTTCTGTTAGAGTTCTAAACTGACCTGAACCCCACCTCCTGTTCCTATTCTCATATTTCTCTCTAGGAAACCTCTTGGTCCAGCTTCCTTTCCCTGTGCACCCAGGCAGCAGGAAAGGCTTTGCCCACAACTTCGCCTTCACCAGTTAGGTCACTCTGCAGTGTACCCTGGTTCTGGTCCTGCCTGTCTTGGGGCTCAGTTCCACATTGTCTGGCATGTGCCAGGTATGGGTCACCACCTCTGATGGGCAATGTGTGCAGGAGTGAGACAGTGTTCGTGCCCATCATGAACCTGGGGGGGTGTCATGAGTATGCACTTTCCATGAGTGCTTCCAAACTCAGCAGTAGCTCAAACCCCCAGTAATTTACCAGCAGCCCTGAGAGGAAGAGCAGGGGCTTGGTGTGAGCCCATTTTCCCTCCGCGGAGACTGAGGTGCAGTGATGTTAGGCAACAAGCTCAAGGTTACCTGGGCCCGGTAAGATGCTTGCCTGTCTATGAATCAGACCAAGGCACTAGCTTGACTGTCCTTTCCACCCTGTGCCCATGAGACATTTCTCCCATGATTTGCAGCCGCAGTTTGGTTGCAGTCCTGCCACCTGCCTGCTAGCCTCCTGACTTGCGTGCTTCGGTGCAGTGGGCTCCTTCATCACAGGGACGCTTCGCTTCTCTCAATAGACTTCAGATGCTTCACTGGCTTTCTCGGGGCAGATCTACTAGCTGTCCAAGGTTCCTGCCACCTGAACCGTCCTTTCTTCCACCTCCAGGAAGCTTCTCCACATTCCAGTCACAGCAGGAATCCTATGTTCATGCTCCTCCGAGTGCAGACCTCCAAGCTGCAGTGTTGGGGTCCAAGGAAGGGCAGGGGTAGGAAGTTCGAAAGGCCCTTGACTCATCCCTAGAATCTATGACCTGCTCACCAACCTCATGGCATCAAATACCCAACTTTCTTCTGTGAAGCCCAGACTTCAGGTACTTTGGTAGAGCAGGCAGAGCAGAGATGCTTCCAAGAGGCAGGGTGTGGGGGGAGGGCAGACTATTGGATCACTGGTAAAACCCAAAGGTTGCACTGACATCCTGGGAGCAGGCAGGAAATGCTAATTTGCATGTCACATGCATAATTTTGCATATTGAGATAAGATGAGCTTATAAAAAAAGATTACAGTATGCCCCTCTTGCATTAATGTAGGAGGAGCCGAATCGAAAGTCTGAGCCTATCTACTGCCTCCCGACCAGCCTAAATAGTCATTCAGGACTGCTGGCGCCTCAGTCTACTGATCTGCCCAATCGGCTAATGTTACTCACTCAGAAGGTTCTTTTGAGACTTAGAGATCTTCTGGTTCGGTCTTGGTAGGTAGTGAAGATGGAGAGGTTGGAGCAGAGGGGAGGAATGGTGATTGGAACTACTCTTGCCTTTAGGATGTAATATCTAAGATTCATTTTTTTAAAAAATGTGCCTGTGTGACAAGGAACCTCCAAAGATGCCACTGATCTTGTTTTCTCTTGACCATCTGCTGCTGGGCATGTGGCCTGATTTTAAGTATAGTTTGTTTCCCCAGTAAGACTCCTTTGGAGAACACAAAATTTTCATTTGCAAGTGGTTATCAATTGGAGATAGAGGCCTGTGTCTACTTTCTCCTTTCAACTCCAGGACCCCATCAGGTGCAGGCCCGTGCAGGCCCTGGGTGTGCTGCCTCAGTCTCTATGTTTAGAAGGCCTCCATGCCCTCTTTCTCTTATACTCTTAAACTCAGTGAGGTAGAGGCAAGGTCTCAAGACACTGCCAAGAGCAGATCTAGAGGTTCTTAGAGCAGCGTCCAACCTTCCCCACAGGAATCAGATCTATAGGCCTGCCAGGCCCGACTCTAGGCAGTAGCAAGCAAGAGGTGATTATCACAGTTATTTATTCATTTATCCATACTTGCTAATGCTCTATCTTCTGAGGGACCTGGGCATACCTGGCAGACCTGTTGTCCCTTGGATGTAATCCCAGCCCCTTTCTTGTCTTCTGTCACTAGTGAACCCTGTCTGGGGTCTGCTCTCAGCCACCCCATGGCAACTGGCTTGGATCTTTAGGTAAGCTCTCAGTAGCTTATTGCAAACTTCCGAGTCCAGATGCTGGTCCTCCTCCCCGAGGCCTCTCTTCTAGCGAGTCTCTCTTCACCTCTGCCTCCCTAAAACTTCTTCCTTTCTCGTTTAGTGATCAAGCCAGCAAGACAGTGCTGAGCTGGCCAGATCGGGTCAGAGAGAACTTCCCAACAAGCTAGTGGGAGTCGATAGGTAGAAGCCTCCTGAAACCTCCTGATAACCTTACTTAGACATAACCATCTCTGACCCAATGATAGAGCCATGGTTGGCCCACGTCAGGATCCATGGTATAGGCTGTGGTCTTAGAGGTGTCACTGTTTATTGTGTGACTTAAGGCAGCACCCAGAGAGCTCTGAGGCTCATTTGCCCAGTTATGAAAAGGAGTGAGAGTCCACAGAGGCATTGCTGTTCTTTGAAGGGATTCTGAGGCTTGGTTGTCTCTAGAGTGGCGTTTCCTCTCTGCCCACATTTCGGACACAGGTAAGGTGGGACCAGAATTCTTGCAAGCCATGTTTATTCCTGGACTGGTACCCTGGACAATCTCCTCTTCTGAACATCATGCCTTCTGACATAGATATGTGGCCCTTCTGTCAGCCAGGCTACTCCAGGGAAAATGCTAAGATAAGGCCCTGACCTTTCCCCTTTTCCCAGCCGGGGCGATTCTCATCCTCCTGTTTCCCGCCACACGTGCCGCAGGCAGCGTTCCGTTTCCTGAATGGCCCTGCTTCCAGCCAGCAGAGAAGGTGGGAAGTATGTTTCCACACTGAGAGAGCACCAGCCCTATTGGCTTTGCCCCTTTGTGTAGCCTGAAGAATCAGAACTCCTGGCAGTCATACCTGCCCTAACAGAGCCCATTCTCTTGAGTGCTGCTCGGACTCTGCGGAGTCCCCTAGGTAACAGAGCAGCCTCCAATGTGGCATGACCTTCCTCTCCAGATTCTGTTCAAACCATCCGCTCTTGGATCAGCCTCACTGAAGAATTCATAGTTAGTGGGGGGCTCACTGTTAGAACCTAAGCCTAATATGCACAAGGCCCTTGTCCAATGCCTGGTACAGAACAGCAACAGAAACAATGTTTCACAAGAGCTGGGGCTGGAAAATACTTTCTTCTTAAGAGGGCTTGAGGAAGTACTAAATAACAAGACTCCTAAGTTCACTTGGAGTGTCTGTGAAGTCGATGGCTTCTGGGACAACAGACCTGGACTAAGAGGGCACTCCAGCCACTCGGGAGGAGTCACATGCCTCCTCCTTCCTCTATCCCTCTGTCCCCTCCCTTTAGCTAGCCCCAGGGATAGATGCGGGGTCAGCAAGTGGGACTGTGGCTCCAGCAGAAGAAAACTACACCTGACCTACCTAGGGAAGCACGCATAGCTACCGGCTGAAAATGTCCCTTCCTTGACTTGGCCCAGGTTCAAAAGGAGTGAGTACCACCCCCAGGAATAGGGACCTCAAAAATGGGGCACGGCTGGCTACAACCTTTCACAACACAGAGCTCCCACTAGCTATGCTGCCGTCTTGCACAGCCTCAGCTTCCCCTCCAGAGCCAAAAGAGGAGCCTCTAGCCACGTCCATTTCCAAGGCTCCACAAATGGAACGCTGCCTGCCTCCCTCAGCATCACAGTTAAATGAAGTCATAATGGAACTGGGTGCTGCCCTCCTGCTACCTGTCTTTCAGAGGTCAGTTCACTAAGGGGCTGATGAACAAAAGTCAACGGTCACTTGGCCACTTCCAGCAGGGGAAGCAGACATTTTAAGGAATTTCCCCAGGGCACTTTCCCAGCCTGTTGCTGGAGATTGTACTTCCTCAGGTTCAATCTCAGTTCGTTGGTATCTAGAGCCGGCATGTTGAAGCCTTTCTTTTCTGTTCTGTTTTTCCTTATTCCCGCCTACCCTGGCAGGTTCTCATATAGCCCTGGCTGGCCTGGAACTCAAAAACCCATCTGCCTCTGCTTCCTGAGTACTGGGTTAAAAGCATGCACCACCATCTTGCTCCATACTCAGGTGTCTTTCTCTAGTGCCAAGAGGAGGGTGGTTGGTGTGAGGTGTGGTTCTGTCTCAGAAAGGCCCCTTTTAGGAAGTGGCTCTCTCACTCCTGACATGCTGTGCGGAGGTGGCTCATTCGGGAGAAGCATCCCTGGCCTGTTGACTTCATTGACCAATTGATCAAGGTCCTCTTTGCCTCAATCTCTACACTTGCAAAATGACCAAGTTAGGAATAAACCATTTCCAAAATCACTAACTGGGTGCTAGCAGCCTGGGCAGGACACAATTCTGCCCAGAACGATCTTTATTACCCTCGACGGGGACAGTATCTGGCCTTCACCCTCTTCTGGTGGGATGGAGGGGCAGCTAGCAGAGGGGGCAATTTACTGTGGCCACCAGGCAAAGGTGCTGAAGGGACATTTGGCGGTGATGAAAGGCTGCACTGCCAAAGCCTGACTTAGCCTACCATCGACACCCTTCACTTCCACCTGGAGGCAGAAAAACACATCTCATGGAGAAGTTAGAGCTGCTGTCAGCCCTAGCCAGGGGCTCTGAGGAGACTTTTATTTATTCGAAAACCATTCAGACACCTAATGCTCTGCTGAAGGGACAATTTCTCTCTTTTATTTGTCCTCATTTTCTCCTACCAGAGTGGGATGAAGTTCTGAGGAAAGCGAGCAAGACCAGCATCTGGGCATTTCTGCCACAGCAGTGGGAAGGAGGTATAGAGGACAGAACCCAAACACCAGCCTGGGATATCGCTCTCTCTCTCTCTCTCTCTCTCTCTCTCTCTCTCTCTCTCTCTCTCTC
>LOJH01020480.1:0-20733 GCA_001685095.1 Ellobius talpinus
CACTCTTCAGAGAGGGTAAGGCTTCCCATGGGGAATCAACAAGTCTGACACATCACTTTGAGGCAGGACCAAAGCCCTCTGCCTTATATTTAGGATGAGCAAGTTATCCCTGAAAAATTAAAAATGGGCTCCACAAAGCCAGTTCAAGCACTCAGAGATGAATCCTGGTCCTTCTGCCAGTGACCCGAGGCTGCCCAAGCCTCATAACTGTCACCCACATTCAGAGGGCCTAGTTTGGTCCTATGTAGGTTCTCCTGCTATCAGTATGGAGTCAGCAAGTTCCCACTAGCTCAGATCAGCTGTGTGGTATCCCCATCATGGTCTTGACCCCTTTGTTTATATTATTGCTCCTTTCCTCAAATGGTCTCCAAAGGCTTGGCTCAATGCTTGGCTGTGGATCCTTTCATCTGCTTCCATCAGTTGCTGGATGAAGGTTCTACGATGACAATTAAGGTAGTCCTCAATCTGATTACAAGGGAAGGCCAGTTCAGGCACCCTCTCCACTATTGTTTAGGGTTTTAGCTGGGTTGCCCCATTCCTTTAAATCAGTGGTTCTCAACCTTCCTAACACTGCAGCCCTTTAATATAGTTCCTCATGTTGTGGTGACCTCCAATCATAAAATTATTCTTGTTGCTATTCACTACCATATTTTTGGTACTGTCNNATAGGTTGAAAACCATTATGTTTAGTGCTAATAAACTAGTTGTTTCATAGTCTATTCAGATGTGGTTGGTATCTTCTTTCAATCATAGAAAACTTCATTGTGTCATTACTATTATTACTTTCCTACAATTATATATCTTACAAGTGAAAGACCCCTCTTTATACTTACTGTACCTTGTAAAATATTACAATATATTGTTAATAGAGATGTTACTAAAATGAGTGGTTTATAAATTTTAATGTACAGTGTTTCCATGTATGAATTAGCTCTTTAGTTTTTTTTAACAAAATAAAATATGGTAAGATAAAACAATTATATCAAAGTTGGACAAGGCAAACCAACTGAAAGAAAAGAGCCCCAGGAGAAAGCACAGGAATCAGAGACCCACTTATTCACATGATCTGGAGACCCATAAAACTACTAAAACTGAAGGTTATAATATATATGCAGAGGACCTGGTGTAGATCCAAGTATGCTCTGTGCTGCTGCAAATTCTGTTAGTGCATATGAGCCTTACTCAATTGAGTTAGAGGGTCGCATTCTTCTGGTATACTTAAGGCCCACTTCATAGGTAGACCCACACCTAGCACTGCTTGCATGACCAAGAACCAGAGACTAGATAGCCCAGAGATCTGGAGTAAACCAAATACTATTGATCAAAAAGAAAGGAAGGAAGGAATGAAGGAAGGAAGGAAGGAAGGATAGAAGAGACTCCTAATGCCATTCTGTTATACTCAAAGATAAGTAATCATCAGAGAAGCTTCTTCCTGCAGAAGATGGGAACAGATGCAGAGACCCACACCCAGACATTATACAGAGAGACTTGGAACACATAGCTCTAAATGATATATCTCCATCAAATCCCTCCCCTCAGAGCTCAGGAAATCCCACAGAAGAGGAGATGGAAAGATTGTAAAAGCAGGGCAAGGATGTAGCTCTTTAGTTTGTTAGCATTATTATTTTAAAATAATAATGTCTCTAAAGATTTAGCTGAGTCAATAATCTGTCTATCTACCATACATGAAGTCTGAAGGTCAATCTCCAGTGCCATATAAGGGAGGTGGTATGGGTGTGGTAGCCTATTATATGTTCCCATTATCCCAGAACTTAGGAAGAGGATGCAGAAGTACAAGGTCACCTTTGGCTATATGGAAAGTACCAGGCCGCCCTGGAAGGGTTACATGAGATCTTTTCTCAAACAGACTAGCAGATTTCAGAATCTGCTCATGCAACTCTCTGAAAAGAAGGCACTACAAATTATGAAAACACACACACTGAAACTCACGTTTCTAATGACATAATCTCCCTCTTCCATCATGATGTCAACTCAGATGTTTGTCATATCAAATATAAGGACAGCCATGATGCTAGCATCCCTACCTAGTTTCCTCTTGCCGGCAAGGTGCAGCGTGACTGCACTCATAGCCTGTGAACATGGGGTAGGGTATGATATAGAGATTGGGAAGAAAAAGTATGGTTCTGATATGACCTTTCACAGAACAGTTCTTGAGAATTACTGCAGTAGAAACCACAGTCTATTGAAATGAGGAAAAATCTTTGCTGCTATTAACTTTATTTCTGAAAACATGTCCCTTCGTTTGTTTCCTTTTAAATGCAAAGGAATTTGCATGTCATGTGCGATTTACTTGACCATACAGGTTAAGATGATGTAAATTAGACAAGTAACAAGGTAAGCACAGACCCCATGACCCAGACAAGGAAGCATGAGGCTGGCTTTGCTAACCAGCCTTGCAACTGCAGGCAGCTGCAGTTTGTAGAAAAGTGCCATTTCACCACTTAACAAATTGCTGGTGACTCCCTTGGCCAGATGTGGATGTGTGATCTGCCACTTTTCGCAGCTGGTACAGTTGGGAGAGAAGGGGATTCCTTTTTGCTAAGTTTAGCCATGAGCTGCTCGAAGACCCATTACTACTACTGGCTACATCATCAATGTGGGAGTGGCTCTTAATAACCTAAGTTACAGGCCTCAGGAGCTAGTCTTATTTATATTTCAGGGGAAATTATTTTCCCAGATAAGTGACATACTTAACTTTAAGAAGCAGGGAAGTTAGGGTCAATGGGTAAAACACCTGTACAATTATTAAGGGGCTATCTCCTGCTACTATTTATATTTTATGCCATTACATTAAGTAGGTCAAAAGCTCTCTTTGGTGTTTTAACTGTTCAGCATGTTTTGTTTCATGCTGTTTTCCCAACTCTGGGGAACCCTGATTGGCTGGTGAATAAGTTAGTTTTCCATCCTGTGAAATTTCTGCTGTGATAGCTCCAACAGGGGTCCTTCCACCTTCCATCCGGCATCTGCTTTAAAGGCGGGGCAGAATGCAAGACAGTGCTTAACACTGTGTATCAGTTTGCCACAAAGTGTCATTTTACAGCACAGGATGAGTGGTACAGATCTCTGGACTTAGATAGTCACTCATGCTGATCTTTTAGTTTTTCTTAATAATTATAATTCCTAAAAACAGAACGAAATATGAACACATATTTGTTGCCTACTGAATACAATTATAAGTTTTTATGCCTAAGAACAACCCATAAAAAGCCTTTCTAAAATCGCTGGCAGTTAGTAGCAGGATCAAATATAGCTTAAAAACCATGAAGTCTTTAAATTCACCCCATTATGCGGCTTTAAAAACACATTGTTTTGAATGTGAATTCAGTGAACATGAAAAGCTGCTTCACCTCCCTCTGTATTGGGTCTATCAGAAAGAAGCTCAAATGTCACTAATTATTTTATAAGAATAATCACGTTGAAGCTTTAAACAAGCAAAAGCTTTAGAATATTTTAGGACTGGAATGCCAGGATGAAAATAAAAACCCTGTGCTAAAGCAGAGCTGATTGAGTTACATTTAACAGGATGCAGGACACGGCGCTTGAACTATCTAATGGTGGTGGGCTGTTTGCCACCCCAGAAGCAAGATCATGTTTCCTCTGCCCCATGCAATTTCTGAAAGCGTTCACGAAAATTGCATGATTGACAGTATGGCACTCTTCCCATCCTGATTCATTTGAATGTTAATATTGCCATGATACATGTATATCGTCAACGTATTAGAAAAGAAAGTTAAATAAGCCAACCTTTCACTTTGGTGACTCTTAAAAAGCTTGGTTTATAGTGGAGAAGCTAAGATGGCTTTTTATTTACACTAACGGTTTTTCTCTGATTGCTGTTGAGTCTTTATTTTCTGTTTTCATTAAACGAGTTTGAAATACATTCTACAGATCTTTCTTGTTCACATGTAAAAATGTGGGACTGGGTACAATCAAATGAAGTCAGAAGATATATTTACCAATGTAAAACATAGCAAGTATGCTGAACCTCACTGTTATCTTGCAGCAATTTAGCTCTCCCTCACATTTTATGCATTTTTTGATACTCACAGAACTATGTGCCTTGACTGTAGGCGCTCAGCCCTGATTCTATACTGGAAGCTAAACCCCTGTACAAATACATTTTGTTTGGGACAGGCCTGGAGGTACTGCCTGTGCCAGTAAGTCTGATTTCAGGTGTCATTTTGTCTAGCGTCACAGATATAATTACAGATCTTCAGTAGTGAGGTTCATATGAAGTGCTTCCCATGAGTCCCTTGTACAAGGCCCTTTTCACACAATGGACCTCAAGAAACTTAAGTGAATGACTTTCTAGTCTTGGTCCTGAGTGATGTAGCACTGGCCGCAAGACACAAAGATGACTGTCAAATTTGCTTATATTCAGATGAACAGCCAAAAGAGGATTTACAAGAATTAGAGTGCTTTCAACAGATTTTTATCTTTTCTGTCAAAACTTTGCTCAAAGTATTCAATAAGCTCCACAATTTATTAAGGTTGATCTGGAATACAAAGTACAGAATCCAGGAAACTGGCCATTGTTTACTTTTAAAGAATGTATTTATGAAAATGGCTAAACTAAAGAAGTTCCATTCCACTGTTTTATTTTGGGAAGCACAGAAAAGTGTGTTAGGTGATGAAATGTCCTTAAATAATAGAATTTGATTGGGTATAGGTCTGATATAAATGAGTTTCATTTATGTAAGTTCTCTTTCTGTTTAAGTAGGTGTGGAAAAAATGTGTCTCTTTTTTTCCTTAGAGTGGAGACGGTCACACAAGAGATAGGCTTCTTCACAACTACTTTGTAATAAAAGACAATTGCTAGGAGAGACTAAGCATGTATACAAGTTAAAAACCTTAAAATGATAACACAGGGAAGAGAATGAAGTTATGCCAGTGTTTCTCTTCTCAAGTGCAGTAGTATATACTTTATATATGGATGGATGTATATATAAGTAAGCAAACACACACAGACACACACACATAAATATGAACACATACACACCTGCATACATGAATGGGTATCTACACAGGCATACATCTCTGTGTTTGTTTCCTTCTCTGTTGCTGGGCTAAGGTATAATGACCAAGGTAGGTAATAGGAGAGTTCATTCGGTATTATGGTTACCGAGGGCTAGAAGTCGGTCATGCTAGGCAGTCATGACACTGAACAGACACGGCAGCTAGAGCAGGAAGCTGAGAGATCACATATTCAAACTCAAATCTGAGAAAGAGAGAACAAACAGAAAGTGACACTTCTGCTTACTCCAGCAAGGATGCTCATTCTTCTTCCATCAAGGATGCTCTTCTTTCCTTGAGCAAGCATGGCCCTCCTCAATATCTCCTAAGGGACACCAACTGGGAACCAAATCTTCAATGTCTGAGCCTTTCGGGGACGTTTGTCACTCAAATCTCCATAATTTTCATGTGTATGTATATACTTTCAGAGACATTCATACAATACGTATGTGAATATGTATGTGGACATTACATATAATTCAAAAGCATTTGCTTAGCTTTTGTAGCAGGTGAGATCCTAAAATTGTACGAATTTTGTGATAAGTGACCATTCTACCCAGAATTAAGAATTTCATTTCAAGGGAGAGGCAGGATAGTCTAGCTGGTTGGAAGCTTACAGAAACATCATCTCAATTCCATTTTAGCGTAAACTTTAAAACATATTTTCTTCTGTCTTTTAAGTGTTTAGTTAAGCCAAGACATTTTTTAGTTATGTGTCATCAAATATTTTTCTCCTGTCTGAAATGATCCAAATTCCTGTGTGATTTTTGGCACCTGAAGTACCAGTGGAGCACCGAGCCTTGCCCCAGCTCCTTATTTGAAGAATTATTCTGATTTAAGACTTAAAAAAGAGGTGACAATGGCTATTTTCAGAAATAGAGTTCTGGAGAGATAGTAAACAGCAGGTAGATCTCTGATAACTTAATCATAAATGCCTGTAAAGATAAACACTGTCACCTAAGTTTCATTACAAAAATTGATACCATGTATTTTAATAATATATAGGAGAATAACATTAAACATCTAAGAACTATTTGCTTTTGTAGCTGAGGGGCTGGGTAGCCTACTTATATCCTGATCCCAGTTTAACTACAAAGAGAATTGCTTCTTTGTAAATAATGAACAATATTTGCATTTTAATATTGTCTTGCTTATAGTTATTTAATGTCATACTTAAGATATAACTGTTTCTCTCATTTTTATTTTAGTGCAAACTCCTTGATGGCATATGAATTAAATTAGGAAAACAGGAAAAAGCATCTTCTTAGTGATTTTACTCATTTGGAAATTGAGCCGTCTACTCTCCCTGTTGTCTAGTAGGAATAGCAGCAGAACTTACTTAACTATTCCATGTTTGGAATGTGTCTCCTGGTATTCACTTGGATTTGTTCAGGCTCATGTTTAACAGATATGACAGCCGGCATTATTGAACATACATTAAATACAGGACAATGTGTTGCGGGAAGCCCAATCTTGCTTCCATCTTTGGCATTAATCAGTTATTGCACACTGAATTTATCATGGTCTCAATATTCTACACAGATAAGTAAATTGGAGCAAATAAACCCAACCTTATTTCATTCTAATATCAACAGTACTATATTCTAGCATATACTTACTGTACATAGTATGAAGTTTTACCTTATTTTAAGGAATATTAAATTATTTTTGCTAGACCTATTTTTGTTAAAATCTAATGAATCAAACTCCATGTAAAGTTATAATTTCAGTTTGGGAATAAGATATATAGGCTACTTTATAAGATACTGCCATTCAAAATACTCAAAAATGTTTGTTACCTTTGATGCCAAAGTATAAAATTATTAAACAAAAACATTTATAATACATCCTCTAAACTAGAATCTGAAATAATAACTTAGGATAAACATCAATAATATTCAGATGCGAACTTTAGCTAGTATGGTACAAAATGATCAGAGGTAATTGGAGAAGATTTACTAGACACATTTTGGGAAAACCTGTTAAATATTTCTTCTGTAACAGCTGATAGATTTTAAGCACATTCAGTTTGAATTATTCTCATTTTCTTTTATTAAGATATACATTAATAAAGGATAACATTGGGAAAAGGAACTTACTTCAGGAAATGCTTATTGCATTCAAATTGGAGATCTCTTCCACACACTGAACTTGTTGATATGTGGAAAATAATTTAACGAGAAGGTACTCCTGTTCTTTAGGAGAGCATAAATTAATGAAACAAGGAGTAACTACAAATAGAAAGTCGGCATCCCTTGTTCAGGTACCACAGACAACAGCCATTTAGCTCGAGGGAGTTTTACAAGGGGCTTCCTGTGGGAGACGGAACTGTTGCTTGAGTTGTTCTTAAATGATGAGTGAGAACAGGTGAAGAAAGATGAGGAGGTCACACCAGGACTTCAGCCAATGCACAAATCCACAAAATAAGAGAGCGTGTGTGAGTGCAGGAAATGGGAGCAATTTCGTCAGTAAAGGGATGTAAATTGCAAAGAGAGAAAGGAGAAATCAGCAGGGTCCAAACGAAAAGGCATCTTTGCAGTCACGCTCGTAATCCTGATGTGGTGATGAAATGCCAGAGGACGGAAAGGAGGGGACCATCATCAAAGAGATGCCTGGTGGAAGAACGCGTCCTATTTCAGAGGAGGCTGTACTCACTGGGAGCAACTGTGAAGCGAGGCAGGTCAAGGAGGCTTATTTTATTGATCTATACAAAGAGGAAACCAGGCCCCAAATTATTGCGGTGGCATTCTAAGAGAAGAGACGAGACAAATCAGGGAAGCATAAGGAGCCAAAAGTTAGTGGTCTTGGAGAGACGGGGATAAAGAAGAAGGATGGATATACTGAAAAGCGAGGGTTTTTTTCTATCATTTTTACCCATGGTATGGCAAGACGCGCAGAGTCATTAGCTGTAAATACCAGCACACGAGCAGATATGGTTGGGACAGCAAAGGGAGGGCAATTCTGAACTTGTTTGTTTAGGATAGAAGGCCAGGGAATATTTTCGGTACACATAGGCAGTCGAGCAAATTAGTTTAAAGCTCAAATGCCAGAGGCAAAAATAGGAATATATGTGGGAGTTAAGGCTGAGATAGAGAGAGAAAGTAGGCTAAGAACAGAACTCTCGAACACTGGAAAACACAGCAGAGGAGGAAAGACCAAACAGGAAAATGAAATCAAGCAGGTAAGAAGTGGAGGAGAGAATCGCAGACCCATCCAGGAAGAATCATTTGAGGGCAGTCAAGCAGGGAGGAGCTTCTAACACTGACGGTCCACATGGGTTTGAAGCAGGAGGAGGAACAGCACTCCTGTGTGAAGAAGGAACTCCTGGTTGGCAACAGGCTCCAAAGGGACTGGTCGGAGGTTCACAGCACAGCGCAAGCAATTACTTGGCCATTAGTTGATTTTGGCTACTCAGCTTTCTCTCTTCTCAAGTGAAAAAGGCAGGGGGGACTTAAAAGTTATTTTTCATCATATAAATTTCATGATGAAATCTGAAACATGTGCTCTTATTCACAACACACAAGGGTTTGATCTATTGTGACAGCATTGAACCAATTAATTTTTTCTGTTTCCACATGATTGAATTTGTTTCTCCCTTCCATCCTTCCCAAGTGTCTCCAAGGCTCCAAACACAAATTGATTCTCTGATCACAATGTAATATTATGCCCCTAGCTTTTCTCGCAGGTTGATGTAACAAATGATCTGGCGAGGAATAGTCTTACACTGTCGGCAAAGCCACTATTCATTATGGGAGTCAACATCTCAAATAATGGTACACAGGATAAATCCTCTTTCAGAATTTAGTGCCAGGAAAGATTTTCTCTAATGAAGAGCTGATATACTCCACTTTATCAGTTAATGGAAACGGATTTCCTTTTTTAACTTTGGCAGTGGGGAAATTTAAAATGAAATCTAATGCTTGTGTGTGGAAACTCCCTTCTACTTTCTAGCTGGCAGCTGAACATTCTGTTATCCTTTCTTTTGTGAGTTTTCTCATTTTATAATATTTTTCTAGGCTGTGTGTGTCCTGATGCACATGTGTTTACTGAACAATCATCAATTCTATTGCAAATACAAAGTGAAAGTAACAGCAATAATAAATAGGAGCAAAGAAACATTTGACCAGAGTGTGATGTCACTTTTTCCTCATTCCTGTTGAAGTTGTCTCTTCCCTTATGGATGCCTCAGACTATTGCAGAAAGAAATGTTTATTCCTGTGAATACCTTTTTCCTTAAGGACTATACTGAATCTCAAAGTGCAATTTCTTCTTTGCATATTGAACATAAACAGTATACATCACTGTCCATGAAATCTAAACTGTATGAATTGATGGGAGAAAGAATTGAGATTACTTGGCGTAAAAGTTGAAGACAAGAGAAATAATGGAGTTTCACTATAAATTTCAGATATTTTAAAATCTGGGTTATTAATATAATTATGAAGTGGTAATGACTTTTTACTCTTAACATGATATGATGAAGAAAGAGTAACAGCAAGAATATAAAATGTTGGTAAATAAAAGTGACTCTTATGAACTCAAAGTTAAATCACCAGCTTTCCTTGGAGTGATGGGTCAGTCGCCTCTAAAATATTGAATATATTTCAGAAGCAAAAGACTTCCTAAATGTTTAGCATAAAAAGTTTATATATACAAAAAATAAACAGGTAGTTCATCTAGTGAGAGACCAAGAGAAAGAATCAGGAATCAGTTCTGGAGGGTGTACTAGCAACTCATCTTTGAACTTCCGGTACTGAAAAGGGACATTGTTCTAGTCTAACAACATGATACCCTCTCTATTCAAGTATGCTAATAGCCCTTTTGCTTTTATTTTTTAAGTCATCTGCTTATAAGGAGATAGAATGATTAACATAAAGACATTATGGGTTCTGTGGTTTTGAATTTTACACTATAGTTTGCAGGAAACAGTCTAAACCCATGATAAATCAAGTGATGGACTTGGCTCCTATTCCTACATAAATTTAAGGCCTCCAACACAGTACTCAATCATGCAAGAGTTCTACATCCTCACTTTTACCATGGTAAAATTGAGACTGAACAATTAAAATAGTTTTACATCCTACAATGAATCTTATGTCATACTTTTAAATATGCTCACTATATTAACACAACTCAACTGACTTTATATTGGTCTGTATAGTAAGACATGATGCCAATAATAGAAAGACCTAGAACTTTTATTAGTAATAATTCAATTATATAATGAAACTGGGACTAAGAACCTGCCAGTACTGTACTTTCAAATGCAGTTATTAAAATTATACTTTTCCTATGCTTGGAAAATTGGAATAGTGAGACACTAACTTTTGGCACACAAAGAGCCAACTGAATTATGCTGCATAATTCCCACTTCTCCCCTTAGAGGAGGTCCTAGATTATGAAACTCTAAGCTGCATTTTCAGGCATTAGTAATAAAAGGGGGATAGTTGATGTCCCCCTACTTTACAATATCTGTCCCAGAGAGCTACAGAGTATATCACCTTGACATTTCCACGTCTCTACTCAAAGGTCACAGTGTGAGTGAAGATTCATTTTCAGTATCCCACCATTTAAAAACTGTTTCAGTGTCGCCTGACATTATTATATGGAAACCGTTTTCCAGCATCTCACAAATGTCCTCTGTATCTTGCTTTTTGTATCCATCATCCCCAGTAGATAGGATTAGACCTGCTACATAAGAGGTATTAGGGCATATTTATTGAATGAATGAATTTGCAAAATGTCCAGATGTAAAAATGGAAAACTAATGGCCGAGAGAATACTATAGAGTCATATATATGTGTGTATGCATGTGTGTGTATACATATACATGTCTGTATATATATATTCCATGTGTTATGCACACACATATATATGACTATAGGGTTATATGTAGGTATATACACACATATACATATAATATGTTGTGTATATGTACACACATCCCCAAGTAAGCATTAGGTACTAATTCTTACACATGTATATCAATGTAACTCATCTGATGGTAGGAAATCAATCTACCCTTCACTCTTTTTATACTAGGACACCAATGAGAACAAGAGCTCTACACATTGCACTGAAGTCTAAAAGAAGTCTATTTTTAAAGTACTCTTCAAAGCCCAACCTTTTCTCAGCTCAGAGTTATACTGACAATCCTGAGTTTAGATTAAAACAGAACAACAGAAAACTAACAAAACGGTGTTCCAGTGAGAATAAAAGAAAGATATTGCGCATCACTCATGCTTCTGAGTTGTTAGGCAGGCTGACAAAGGCATGCTGATGTACGTAATGACACAGGAGGCTCTGGAAGCTCATAGTTTCCCATAAATATTTCGTCCATGCTTGAAATAGATGAATGTCCAGTGGACAAACACTCCAAGAAAATTCTAAAATTAGTCACCAGGTCTAAACTAATGTCAGGAGTTTAATGAAAAGGCGAATTCTCAGAGGTCTGAGGTCATTACATGAAATGGTGTTCATTGTCTTTTGTTTAGCTTTGATATGCAAGCCATTGTAGAACATATAGCTATATCTACACACACACACACACACACACACACACACACAGTACAAAGAAGAAAATCAGAGGCATCAATGCCCCCACACTGCAATCAGCTGGGATAACAGTGGATATGCACTTCATGCTAATTGGGTCAAAATAGCAGCAGCACGAATACTAAATTATTCATCGTGTTCACAAACTGTCAGATAGGGCAAATAGCCAGCTATTCAAAATAATTGCAGAAAGATTGCCGCAGTAATAGTGTATATGCAGTCTGTGTTTCAAATCCTTCTGAACCAGCGTTCAGTACAGAAAGAAAACCCTCTCTTTGATAGACTCAGATGGGAATTTAGAACTCATTCACAAATATTTTGAGAGAAAACTAATTAATTCAATTTATAGCATAATTTTCTTCATCTCCAATGAATTAAAAATATCAAAATATTTCCAGATTAAGAGAAATGAGCAGTAAAAACCAAGCCCTCAAATGTACATTGATGAGACACTGAGAGTTTCTGCTCTTCTATGATTAAAAATAAACAATGTTGCTATTCTTAGATTGCAGGTTTTATTTTGTGATAATGAGGACATTTGGCCCCTGGTATAAATTCTACTTACCATTCTAAATATTATGTTATAATATAACTTGCTAAATATACCATGTGCATAAATAGGCTAAAATTAAATGATGAAGCAGGGACGGATTCAGACAGAGTGACTTACAGAAAAGGAAAAGAGAGAGTAAAGAAAAATACACAAGCTTTAGTAATTTTTTTAAACTATTCTCTTATGTATTTTTGGCATTGTTTGTGAAGGACAAGTATAAAATATCTTCCCTTGGTAGATAACACCTACTCCTTAATCTTCTTCAATAACGATGAAGTTATGAGTAAAATAAACTCTGTCTTGCAACATAAAATAAAGACTTCTTATTCCTAATAAATACTCACTGTTTTTTTAATAGAAAAACTTCAAACTATTTTTGCTCCACAAAATACATGTAGCTTAATATCAAAGATACTCAAAATAATTTCACTTGAAATGTATGTATTTTTATATAAAGACTTTAGAAATATCAGAAAATATTAAAAACTGTAACGTTGTTAATTATATTGTACCTCTAAAGTGATATTGATTTTGGATTAAGTTTGTTCAGTTGGACTTCAATATAAGAAAACTATATAGAATTTTTTCTTCAAGAAAACTAATGCATTATTGATATTTATTATGATTTCAACAATACATAGAAATATAAATGGGACATTTAGACTGAGTTTACCTTCCTATGTTTTGGTCTTCTAATTTTCGTGATTTAGTGGAACCAATTCTATTTCAGTTGTGAATAYATATTATATTTATTCCCCCATCATATAATCCTTTTATTCATCTAACTTTAGCTCGGACTATGTGCCTATGGTGCCATCAGGAAATGGACTCAATAGAGACAAGTGGTATAATTGGGATACTGTTTATTTTTAAAAGTGTTAAAATTTTCTACATATTGCAGGGCTGGAAAATGGATTTCAGTGCCTGAGAGATTTATAGATCTGTTAAAGCTCTAGGTGTAGCCACAGTACCTACAAAAGTACCTGTGGGTCCTCTTGGGACTTGCTGAGGAGTAGAGCCACCGTGTACCTCATAAGACCATCAGGCTCTTCCACGATGGCATGATTTCTTACTATATTACTAACACAACCTTGTCATTCTGTCAAAATTCACTTTTTTTACCTCTGAGAAACTTCTTAAAATAGCAAGATTTATGTCAAGAGACAAAGAGCTTTAGGTTATCACAGATTTTGATCTTATGTCCCATTCCACCTTATTCGGTGATGTAATCAAGCAATAATTACACTAAGGTATATTTTCAGAATTTATGCCTGCAGCCCTGTCATGTCTATGCTATAAATAGCACATCTTCCTTCCATATCTCCTTTCTATTATGGGGAGGGTAAAATGGCATGCTCCCCAACTTTCACACCAAACATAATTCCAGGATATCCAGACTTTTTTTGTACACACCAAAATAAGACCTGGAGGACAGAAAGCTAACATATCAGTTATAAAATGATGAGCAGATGATGAGATGAAAGACAAATACATTCAAAGCAAATAAAACTTTATCAGTCTTACATTATTTTAGGAATTTGACATAATGATAAGTGTGATTACAAAACAATCTATAGGGAATTCAACCTTGTTCTGAAACAACCATATGAGTAAGCATGCAGTGGATTAATTCCACACACACAAGCAATAGTTACTTTTACGTATGTTACATTTTGAATTCCACACACACAAGCAATAGTTACTTTTACGCATGTTACATTTTGTTCCAATATAGATAGAATGGCCCTTTGTCATTAAGGAAAATATTCAGCCTTATTAATTTGACTATTGCATGAACTCCTGCAATGTATAACACCTGGGATGTGCCAGTGCTTCTCAAAAGGCCTGTGTTGGTGTGACTAATCAGGTTCAAAATACAAATAAAGAAAAATTAATGCCATCTTTCTCAGGCTGCAAGGGTATGGGCATAATTACATATCTTCTCATTGAGCTAAAATACATCTGAAAGTAGGCTTATCGTTACAGAATTATTTCTTGACTCATTATAAGACAGATATATAGCAGACTCCGTCATCATGGCGACCTAGGACGTCATCATGGCGACCTAGGAAGCAGGTGTAGGTTGCATCTTCATTGAAAGGTTGAAGAGTACTGGCAGGAATAAAGCGAAACAATGAATGCTAATTTTAGAAAATATGCTAACTTACACATTTCATAGCTTATGTTTGCAAAAGAAAAGACGAAGTAGGAAGGATCATGATCAGAAGAGGGCTCTGGTTTGTTTCTAAAACGCTCATGTGTTCAAAGCTTGATCCTCAGTGTGCCAGCACAAGCGATGTTGGCACCCTGAGCGATGGCACATAGAGTACAAGAGATTAGGTTAACTTCCTATTGGAGAGATTAGCATTCTTTTCTTCAGAGTGGATTGGTACCTTTGTGAATGGGTTGTTATAAGGGATGCAGGCATCACCCCTGATGACCCCTTTCCCATTTGCCTATACTGTCAAACACACTGTCACCAAGATATCCTGTGCCGTGTTGTGATGTAGCAAGAAGAGATCAAACAATTAATGCAATATTTTTAGACTTCCAGAATGGTGAACTAAACAGACTTTTTTTTTCTGTGTTAAGTATTTAGCTTCATGTATTTTTGTCATAACAATATTCTAGGGATAAAACAAGTAACAGTGAAAGTTGGGTGATTATGACTGTATGTAGAAGGGATAAATACATGCCAACAAGTTGTGTGCATACCTGTACAACACATATGTTCACTGGCATAAATTTGCTTTTGTGATGAAATAGGTTTATTCATTCATTGAACTCAAATTTTACTAAAATTTGCTTCTGATATGACAACTCTAACATTTCAGAATAAAATAGGCTGATTTAATGGGATCAGCACAAAATAATAAATTTCCTGTTTATATACATAAATATTTACATATATTTATTTTGAAGTTATTCAAAAGGTATAGTATGTTTCTATGTGTAAGTGAGCCAGTTACAAGGGGTTTTAAATCATACAGCATAGACTTTACAAAACAATACTTTTTTAAGAAAAATCAATCTTCAACATGTGAATCCAATATAGAAAAATATGATAAAATTAACATGATAGCTAGAGAATTCCAGGTATTGTGAACCTTAGGGAGAATAAGATGGTATCACAAAATAAAACAGAAATCTTATCTTAACTGAACCCAGCTGTAGTGCTCACCAGTAAAAAACAGTGTGACATGTATCACACACAACTATTCAAATGAATACTCAAATATACACAAAAATAATATAAAGAATGAAATCTTACCAAAAGTCAAGACTAATACATGTAAAACAAAAAGTACATGGCTAAAATATTTTGAAATTTTCTGTTGGTATATTTAAATAAAATGAAATAATATTTTACCAAAGATAACATTGTTCACATATTAAAAATACAGATAAATATTTTCTCTCATAATTTCTCCATCTTTAACATGATCACTCATTTTAACATTTACTTTTAATTTTTCATGGTCTAATTAACATTTATTTAAATGTGACTAACAAAGAATAAAAGGGACCATAAAAAATGATCAATGGATTAGGGTCCCTGAATCAAGTTTCTGTTAATCTTATGACTTAATAGAAATGAATTTTAGGTGATTTTTCACAACCATTCAAATTCTCTAGATGTAGTTATTTATAAGAAATTGTCTGCTAAATATACCAAAGGGCACAAGATCTCATAATCTTTTGCTTTATTTAGGTTTTACAAAAACAAACAACATGATGATGAATGGGCATTGACATAGAGCTAAAACATTCCCATGGAAATATATATTATGAACTATATACAATCCATTAAGCAAGGCAAAATCCACCCAAGCGAGGCCCCTCTCACTCAGCATGAGTATTAGGTATATGGAGGACACCTTGAGCATATTTTCAAGTACCACTAATGAAATAAATAATATCTGTTGTCACATCAGGCACTGGGAGGTAGGTGCACCCTCATGCTTACTCATCTGTCACTCTCAAGTTGAACAATGTCTCCTTCAGGACACACATCATTTCCCCACAGCTGGCAGCTACCCACAAAGAAGTTAATTGAGTCATTCATTTCCCTGTGAACCTACTAATGTTTGGGATTTGAACCATCAACACCGCATGTAATAAGGCGGCAGTCCAACACTATTATGAACACAAGTTGAGCCTGCTTTATATTCTGCTCAAGTAAATGTAATTGAACTGTAAATCTGTAAAAGGAATAAGTGGTGGAAGAAATAAATCATGAAATACAAAATGAGACCAAGTTTCTGGTAGACTTATGGGAGATACTTTACAATATTTTATATATATATATATATATTGCT
This sequence comes from Ellobius talpinus, assembly GCA_001685095.1. NCBI lineage: Eukaryota > Metazoa > Chordata > Mammalia > Rodentia > Cricetidae > Ellobius > Ellobius talpinus. The sequence continues at coordinate 16,462 of LOJH01020480.1, forward strand.
TCATAGACAAGTTTGAATTAATTTTTTTCGGATTTTCATTGGTTTATGATCAGTAACTTCTAATGTTATATTTACTGAATTAATAGAATTATATAAAGATTTGTATATACTTATGTTATGATGAGGTGAGTGGTGACCATACCCCAGAATAAGCCATACAACATGTCATTTGGTCCTTGAGCATTTGATCACCTCACACTTATGCTACTTTATGGGTTTTTCTTCTGGAACAGAGAATATTCCCAGGGTTCTGAAAAGAATTTGAATGTTTCCAAACAATGGTTATCTTTTTTTGGGATAACAAGGTTGTTCCTATGAATGACCCATTAGAGAGTATGAAAGAGTTCTCTAAAGTTTGTTTATTTGTCTTATAATTAGTATTGGTGGGCTATCTCTTTCATATCATGGAGAGATGGTTAGTGTAGAAGCGGGAAGAGAATTCCCTTAACAAATAAGGAAGTTCTGTTTATCAAATAGAGAGATGATTTTACCATCTCAGAAACCATACAATGTTCCCAGCCATGTGTGTCACTGTCTCAACAAACCCAGCAAAATTCAGTATGCTGTGTGATATAACATGGGGTGCAATACAGACTCTCACAGGGGAGGCAAGCTCTCTCTTTAGCATGGCCAGTTGCAGAAGCTTCCAGAAGGACGTGGACATACCAGTGTAGAAGAATCCTATGCTTATGGAGTGGAATAAAAGATAGAAGAAAGTGGCAGAGACAAGATGATATGCTGTCTGCTTTACGAGCAGTTGCACCAGGATTAATAGGCTCGTTTCTGAGAAGCACTTAAATAGTCACACATGCCAAGTTTAAACATTCTTATTTATTAGTTGGCTATGTGGCGAGTTTCCTGAGAGCACCATGGGAAGCCATGTAGAAATGTATCTTATTCAATTCCAATATGCATATAAGGTAGATTCTAACTGGGGGGTGGGGGACATTTAGAATGATGTTAAATCATCTTAAAATGAGAGCAAAGGAAAAACCATTTGTGCTTAAACACTAGAGCTTCCTCAGTATTCAAGCAGAAAAGAATCAGAAATAAACCTGAAATGAGAAATTCTGTTGTCATTGTCCCTAGAGAGTGAGATTGAGAGGGGGGAACATAAATTCAGATTGTTGCTGTTAGGAAAAGCAAAGGTGTCAAAAATCACACATTTTCTATAGACTCCCTTATGAGAAGGTCTCTGAAGAAAATGGCTTTAAATGTGTAATCAGTACCCATAAAGTTTACAAAAACACAGAGGCATGGGGAACCAAGACTTCCAAACCTTCCATAGAAATTTTGAAACACTCAAAAATTTTATATAGTAAAATTGTAAGAATAAGTTGCAATAAGTTATAATAATGAAGTTGTAAAGAATGTTCATGTAATAAAAATTATGTCTATAACTATGTTTTCAATGTGTCTTATTGCCCACTAGAGCAACAAAGTATTTTTTAATATTGTTGAGTAAGATAAATGTGATTTTTGAAACAAAAATCTGCAGTAATTTGGCAGAGATTTACATCTCACATCATGGTAGTAGTATACATAGAGACATGATCTTATTAAACTTCTTGGATTGCAACTCTGGTAGTCAATATTTAAAGGCAAGATGACTTTGGCTGAAGGTTCTTTGAAACATCTAGTAGAAATTACACATCATTCAATTCCTAATGGCTGTGACATTTGAGAAATGAAGATTTATAGGTGGTTATCATCATCCGTAATTACAGAGATGCCATTTAAACCCCTGTGAATTAAGTATGCATCACTGGTTTAGTCCTCATTATTTGTTAAGTGCTTGGAGTTTATTCTTTACGGCAAGAGGGACTATGGAAATAGGGCCATCTATCTCTACCGGGTTAATCATCAAATGATAAACTAGTCATCTCTGTTCAGTTGGGTTTACACAAGTGAAGGAAAAGCAGGTGGAAGGACATGAGGAGGTTCAGCAGCAGAGCAGAAGGCAGTGGTGACACTAGATGGTCCTTTTCAGACACTGAAAGGCTCTATCAGATAAGTCTTCAAAGGAAAAGTGGGCAAGACTTGATCTTGGACAGTGGCCTTTCTGTTTGCTCTCTGATTTCTTGAACAACAGAAAAGCCAAAAATGCTCTCTAGCTGTAACTGTGTTTTATAAACAGCTGTAAAACAAACAACACGCAGTGCTACAGAATACTTGCCTGGAAATTCATTCATCCCGCAATTTATTAGTTGGACTCTGATACAGCAACTCTACTAATTTAAATTTACTCCTTAATACTATATTTCTATATCCAAGGTTGTTTGTTCAGTTACTCTGAGTGAGCATCCTGTCTTGCATTCTCTGTAAAAGTATTAGTCCCAGAACTTGGAGATGGGTGGGAATTGTTTTCTTACTGGACAGCATTTGTTATTTGACTTGAATAGAGAAAGAAGATTCTGCTTAAATACAAAATAAATTTATTGCCAGACTGACAAAGAAGTGTGTCCATTCTTACCGGTTTGAAATTTTCCTCATCTAGCAAGTTCTCCTTTTTAAACTACTTGGGCCAGTAGGTCCTACATGTATACAGAGGAGCTGAAAGCTCGCATAGAATTAGTAAGAAAAGAACCTCAGATAGCTAGAGAATTATGAAGAAGCTGAACATAAACCTAGCATTTGCCTTTATTGCTTTGATAAGGGCAAGCTATGACTGGCATTGGCTGGATGCAGAGAGCTGGCCACATAGATGTGCCTCCAAATGGGTGCAGTGTAGAAGCCAGAGTGCAGTCTGATGTAATCAACGGTCAGAGCCTGCACAAACAGAAATGTAACTTGGAAGATTGGAAACTGAGCAGTAGAGTGAACATCTTAATGCTGAGAAGTATCAGCCTTTTGTCAATATGGCCTGAGGTTCAGGGACCTTAGGAGGGTGAATTGTCTTACCAAATCAAACTAATATTTAAATATTTATCAGTTGATTAGGACTATTAAATAACTTAACCTTTTTATTAAAATGTTATTCTTTTGTTCATACATAAAGATAAACGCGATCGAGTTTCTATCTGCACCATCATGCCTCCTCTCCTTTGTGTGACGGAATACCTAAGTGCATAGTTACAGATGCAACCAGTTGCCTGTATTCTATTAGGAGTGTGCTCGGCACAGCCATTTGCATCAGATCAGCCTGGGTTGGAGAGTAAGGGCCCGTGTTTATTTCCCTGGCCTTAGCCCTGGAGGTTGTTATAGGCTGACTGCCTTTTTTTCTGTGTTCTGTAAACACTTTTCCACGTTCAGTAAACACTTCTCCCAGATGTGTCTCAGTCCTGTGCGACTGTAGGTGGCCCTGGAAAATAGCACCATTCCACGTGAACGTCCTACTCTCTCCTACACCTTTATAAAACTCTTCAGGTTGCCCCCTGTGCCTGGACCAGCTGCGTTCCTCCAGCCTTTGGCTTCTCTGCACGCTACATGTGGACATGTGGGTTTCTTTTGTTCTTCAACTTGTCTTTCATGTCACCCCAGTGCTTTGCATGGCCTTTGTAACTGTCACCACATTCAAAATGGTGGGGGAAAATGTGGGTATTGTTACAAAATTGCATTAAAATTCTGAATTAAATTTGGTAAAAATTCATATTTGTCTCATGTCTTTTCGAGGAGTATCATTTTCATGTGAAAATAAAGGCAAGGCGGTCAAGTGCTGATGGGCCATGAGAATCTAAAGTGTTGTTATAGTGAGTTCAAAATTACAAAAACGTGAAAGGAAGAAACTTACAGTCAGGACTTGCTCTCCACTACTTTTATTCCCTAATGAAACAATAGTTATATGCTCACATAGCTGTTTATTTTCCTTTCAGGTGGTTTTCAATCAATAACCCTCAGCAGCTACTAATGATATATAATGTCACAATAACAGACGTCAGCTTCCAGATAGAATCTCTTAAAATTGTTTTGTTTTGTTGTATTGTGACATCCATTACATAGTCTTGAGTTTTCTTTAACTTTCAATGCCTTCAATTCCTATATGATTATATCAATGCTAGCCCTTAACTGAAAGTTTTCTATAAAATAGTAACAAAGAAATAAAGTTTATCCTGAGATTTAAAATATAAAAGTATTCATTTCAATCACATAAAATATGCCTAGAGATTGAAATAACATTAATTCCTCTGGATATTTTAGGTCTTTTCTTTCAAGTCAGTATCTTGACATTTTGGAATTTGAATTTCTTTCATTCTTCCTGTCTTAGCCTCCCAAGCATTGGGGTTATTATTATGCAACATCCTCCCTGACTGTATTGTCCTTCTTACCAAAAAA
>LOJH01020482.1:0-11531 GCA_001685095.1 Ellobius talpinus
GGGAATGGGGGGAGGGGAAGGAAAATGGGAGGAAGGGAGGAGGTGGAAATTTTCAATATTTAAACAAATTATAAAAAAAACCCAAAAAACAAAAAACATTAGGTATCCGGGATGCTAGAGTACAGTGTTCTACAAACAGCATGTGTAATAACCAAAGAGTAGTATTCAGGTTTCTGTTGTTTTCAATACCATTAATGGTATTGTTTTCAACAGTTGTAGAAAATGCTATAATAAGAGGATTCAGTTTTTAAATATATATATAATATAGGAAGAGGCAGAGGATAAAGGATGACATGAGCAGAATGGACACCAAGGACGGCCTGTGCCTGTGAGGACAAACCTGTATTCTAGAGCTGTGCCTAAGCAGGCTTTGACTACTGTTTTTCTAAATAAACATGGATCCCAGTACAACAAAAGGAGGTGCATGGCTGCCTACCCATGCTTGTCTTAATTTTTATCATCACAATAATAAAATAATAATAAATTGTCCTTCTGTGATAGCCTATATCATAAGATCTGGGGGAATCAGCTCTCTTCCTGGGAAAGGTTTGTTCAATGGATAAAATAATTTTGACAGCATCACCATTCTCTCGTGCTTCTTTTGGAAGTCAGTCTGAAAATAAAGCCATCAGTTTTGGAGGACAGGTAGAGTTTAAGACGAAGGCAAACCCACATGTTACAGAAGTCAGATAGAAGGATGGTTTCATGAAACCAGTAAAATCCAACTTAATTAAACCTATTACTAAACTACTTTTAGATTAATATGAAACGCTTTTTTGTTTTTGTTGTGTACTTTCAAATGCATTGTGACCGAAACAACACAGTGCAAGAGAACATGCATTAAATAAGTGTACTGTAATTGCAGAATTCTTTCTCATGGCTGGATTTTTAAGCTGTTTTCCCCTCCCACACACTATAAACATGATATAATTTATACATAGAATATCTCTGGGCATAAAACTTTAACTGGACTTAGGATATAATTTTTGTAGACTTTTTTCCCCAGAAGTCAAATTATTATCAAATGGCACAACTATTTTTTAATCTCTTAAATAATTAGTATCAAGCTGATTTCAAGTAAGTGTGTCCTTATTCAGCTCCTGTCAGTCACGTCTGTGGACTGTTTTGCCATATGCCTGCCAGGAGTCCATATCTCTCCTTCACTCTTGTTGGCAGGACCTTGATTTAAGTTGTGATTAGTTTAAATGAACCTTGAATATCTGGATTCTTCTTTTTATCGAAGATACATTTTAGAAGCTCTTAGAAAATTCAATGGAAAACTTTGTTCATGTCAGTCATTTTTGTATGATTCCCAAGGACGGTGCAAAGCAGAACACACACAAGTTTGAAATGTGAACAGTATGCTGTTGGTGCAGGTGTCTCTCTTTTAAAAAAAAATTAAAGTGGAAAATCACTTGAAAAAACAGTTAAAAATATTACAGTAGTCCTTAATTTAGACTATGCAATGATAAGAATCGTGTTGGAACCAAAATAGTTTTCAATTATATGGCAAAAATATATGAATATATAAAGCATGTACTTACAAGTCAAACACCAAGTAATGGAAGCCCTCTTCCGATATACTGTCATGAAGTCTCACTGAAGAAAAGAGAAGAAAGTTTATATTATTGTTATTGCAATCGCAATACAGAAAGTCATTCTTATGATTGAGAGCATCCCCTTATTTCAAACTAGTGATATATCAATATCATTTACAGGAAGGTCTGGATGAAGAAAAATCCAAGATCTGGGCTTTGGTTCTGATCATTATTAACTATCTGAGCTTAAGAAATTTACTTAAGCTGTAAGGACATTCATATATGTACTAAATTGCTGGAATTTAAATGAGAAAATAAAAGAAAGATAATCCATATATTGCTGGGTAAATTCTGTAGAAATGTCACTGGCGATTATAATATACATCCAAAGTTTCTAGGTTCAGAAAAAGTTTTACACTTCCCTGTCTTTCCTCTTGATGTTGCCCTTATCCAAGTCCTCATCAACATGCCTTGATCACCACCACACCCACCAGGAACAGCAAGATGGACATTGGAAGTCTAGAAAGAGGTATCCCTGTCCTGACCTTCTCTTTGTCCTTGAGTTCCTACATGACCAGTGTGCCTTCTTTATTTAAGTCACCAAAAGTAGCTAAATGCATCTCTTAGAATTTTCTGGTAAAAAAATAAACCAGTTTCTCTACTCCATGAAGACTTCCCAATGGGGTGGGCTCATAGGTGACACTAGCTGAACCTATATACGAATCCAAGGAACTCAACACACTATTTACTCAAGCCACACATGTACACTTACTGCTTTATCTATCTACTATTTAGTTTGTCAGTGTCCTCCTTTTCTACTCTCTTCTCTCATTGGTGTTAATTCTTTCTGTTTGATTTTTATTGAGGACGAAGAAGGATAGAAAAACAACCAATGTGAAGGACACAACGAATTTCACAAAACTCACGAGAGAACATAAAGTTTTCTACCCAATCAATCCTGAGAAAGAAACATAGTCATATCTAGGAAGAGGAAATTTTAATTGAGAATATCACCATAAGCATGGCCTGTAGTCTAATCTGTAGAATATGATTTGACTAATGTTTGATATGGGAGGGCTCAGCTCACTGTGGGTGGTTCCACCCCTAAGCAGGTGGTCCTGGATGCTGTAAGAAAGCAGGCTGAGGAAGCCAGTAGCAACAAACCAATAAGCTGCATTCCTCCGTGGCTTCTGCTTCAGTGCCTGCCCCAGGGTTACTGCCTTGAGTTTCTGTCCTTACTTTCCTCAGTAATGGAGTGTAACTTGAGAGTATAAGCTGTGATAAACTCGTTATTCTCCACGTTACTTTTGGTTATGGTATTTTATCACAACAATAGAAACCCTAACTAAGACACTTTGCGCAGGTCTCATTGATGATGGTGGTCACATGGAAAAAGTACACCAGGAAGAGTACTTAAGTAGACTCAAACTACAAGCATCTAGATCCAGAATCTGCACTAGGGATGTAACTCCTAACCCACATACTTACTACAATGGCCACTCCTCATAACACTGCTCCATCCACTTTAGGTCTCAATGTGCAACCACTGGTTTTCTAAATCCCTCTTCTAGCAGCCTCTGGAGGTAGAGGAAGAGGAACTTTTCTTCCCACATTAAATTACAAATGATTATTTATAAAATGTGGATTTCCCATAGCCGGTAGCATGAGGATGAAACCTAAAATGTAGCCAACAAGTTGGGCTCATGAATTCAGTCTCAGACCTCAACACAAGTCACTCTTTGATGCATGGAAGGGCAACGGACACTGTGGTGTCCTTCCTGTCTTAGCAGCTTGAATTCTGGGATACAGCTAAATCAAAGCCCTTTCCCTTCTTCAGAATACAGAACCTCTTTCTTGTCGGTATCAAGTAGGAAACATACTCCTAAATCCCTGCATCTCACCGAGAAAGCCAGCACACAATTCCCTGTCTTTCACAAAGTCATATCAGGATTTGGGAGGAAAACTGTCACCTAATCTCAATGTTCCTATAATTCTAAAGTCACAGATATGAAAGTGATTGTCCTATGATTTGAATTGTGTCAAGGATGCGCTTCAGTTTTCCAGGATCAAAGATGCCTGGCACCATTGCTTACATGTCCCCTGCTGATGGAAAGGAAGAGATTGATTTGAACTGCCTGTCCTGTCCATGACTACTTGGCACAATGAAAGAAGACAGACCATGGCTACTGTGTTTTCTTCAAAGACAGTGCCCGAGATACCTGCACAGCTGGTGTTTAAACAAATTGAATTAATGATACGGTTACTTTTAAAAAGTCTTTATTACTTTGGAAACAATAGCATTTCCATGACTCAAAGCTTGCACGTTGGCAGACCACCACTATTTTCTCCTGTTGTTTCAGAGAAAATCTTCAAGGGGAGGTGAGCTCTTCAATATCTGAATAATTGAAAAACTATTCAGAGAATATTATTTCAGGTGCAATTTGAGAAACACTACTAGTTTCTGATCACAGCAGGAAAAATATTCTCATAGTATGATTCACTGCTATCTCAAAGGTAATCTAATCATTGCAAATGATCCTTATTCAGAGGTCAGCGGGTCACACAAGTAGGTCAAAGCCGTATTATCAAACCTATGATCACAAAACATTTAGCCAACAAATGTGAAAATGGATCAAGACAAACCATTTGTCCAAATTCAGTGTTTAGTATCACACACATCCAAAGTACCCAGTAATTTGATGCTTGGAGCTTAATGTTGATAAATGACCGTACTCTTATGGTAGACAAATCAGCATTGTCTTTTCCTGGGATTAACTTGTGCATGTAGCTCTCCTTTCTTCCTTTTTTATGCCCTTCCTAATCTTCGTTCATTCTGTTTTGAGAATAAAAAAAATTAGAAAGACAGAAGCACATGGAATCATCAGAATTTTTCCTTCTAAACAGAGCTGTGTGAGTGTTCTCATGAGTGTATTTGCATGTTTACAAATATGAGAATGGGCCAGTTTTCTTCTCTAATTGTGAACTCTTTGGCTTCATGTTAGAGTTGATCTGTCTCCACAGTCTGCAGAATTATTTTACAGTTAAACATAAACTGGCCTCATCTTTTTGCTGGCAGCTGAGAGCATTCCACATCTTCCATACTTAAAAAAATAAAATTTAACAGATTCTCAAGGATTGAAAATGTGTTTACCCATATAAAATGTTACTTTAATTATTCCCTATAAATAACAGTTAATTCCTTTACAAACTAAAGGAATTGCATGGCATTCTGTTCACACAGCTGTTAGCCTGTGCCTGATTGCACGCAGGCTCTCAAAGCAGGATGGCGGCTGTGTGCCGGACCAGATTGTATCCCATTCTTGCCTCAATTGCTCTATAACTGCCATACGCCACACATATGGCCACACACAATTACATTAATTGAATGTTTTTAAGAGGGATATTTTAAAGATCATAAGAAAAGCATTTGAGAAAACATTAAAATACATCACTGCTTTTTGACATTTTCTCAAAAGTAACATCAAGTGTAAGAATAAATAGATGAATTCTCATAAAGCAAAACAGTATTATGATTGCCTGGAATAAAAATTTAAGTTCTGTAACTTTAAGTATGGGACTTGAGCAAAATGCTACTGAAGCTAAAATTCTTTTCATGGCCTAATTTTCTTCGTCTCTCTCTCTACTGCATAAATTTGATGGTTTGCATTCAGAGTGGCATTGCTATTTCCTCTTCCTGCCCTATGCTGTTGTATAATTTCAGTGCAATTCCAGCTGAGTGATAAAAGGGTCCATATCAGACCATGGCCTTGTATGGGCTGAGAAAAAAGAAATTTTAATATGATTAACATTTTCTACTAATTTTAAGAGTCAATTTTATTTAATAAATAAAAGATAAAATGTAGTTATAATTCTTACTATGTTAGGCACAATTCGAATGATTTTCTTAAGAGTTATTTTATTTGGTGTATGAAAGGATTAAGACTATAAATGTGATGGATTTTTATAGTGAATGTATATAGTATTAGAAATAGTAAGGAAATATCCAGTTATGTCTAGCATGTGGCCAAACTAGGCCCAAATTCAGCATACTGTGTGTACTCCCTCAAATATACACAGATACTATAGTAGAATGAGAAATGATGTATGTAAGGGTGAGGAGTGTGGTGTGTGTGTGTGTGTATCTGTATATATGAGGGTTGTGTATATGAATACACATGTATGTATATATGTATATTGTTTCCTGTGTTTGTATGTTACTATGCTTGTATGGATTTGTATGTATGTGTGGATATGTGTATGCATGAATTTCTGTGTGCATATACTATATGTTCATGTGTGTATGCATAAATTTGTTTACATGTGTATGTGAATACCTATATATAGTTAGACATGTTGTGTGTGCACATTAGTGTTTATGCATTTATGTCCAAAATGTATTGTTTATGTGTGTATACATACGTATGTGTGTACTTATGTGTTTGTGCAGATGTGTGCGTGTATCAGCAAACTCCTCACTATCTTGCAGCAAATTAATAGGTCAGTGTGCAACACTATTTAGACAGCAGAAAAAAAAGAACAGTCCAGTGACTAAAGAAGCAACGGTGGTGCTGAGTGAAGAATATTTTCACAAAGAGAGAAAGTCGTTCTGAGCGTCAGTTTTAGATGCTCTGACATGCAGTTTGAAGATGTAGAGAAGACATGTAAGATGCAGGGCCAGCGAAGCCACATTGGCTTTTTGTATATCACTCAATACACAAAACAGTGTTACTTTTAGACTTTGGATTATGAACATAATATTGTTTCACAACCCATATTTTTCCTGGTAGAGAGAAAGGGGGAAAGTGGGAGAATTAACTCTAGTGGAAATAGAAAGCATGTCAAGGTTACTTGTTAGGCACATCGTACTAAAACACAGAGCAGTTTGGTCAAGAGAAAGGGAACAGCAGCTTGGCATGTAGCCCAGTGGCATAAAACATACTAAGCATGTGCAGCACTCTTGGTTAAATCGCCACAAAAATATCCACTACCATATTATCTTAGGAAGACGCATTTTCTTAACAAAATCCCTGACAGAATGAGATTCTTCGTTAACATTTAAGTACTTCTTCCTTATGCCTCCAGTTCATATCCTCTATGAGATGAAATCAGATTCATTCATTATTATGATTTTGTGAAATTACTCAGACAACTTGCTCTGGCTCAAGTTATAATGACTATAACTTGCTATTATTACACTTCTTCTGCACACCGTGAATTCAGGACTTTTCCCCACTAACGTCCTTTATGGAGATGAGCAGTCAGTCATACTGGTGGACCGAGTGAACTCATCCATGTTTGCGTCTTTTCCAGAAGTACCCCACAACCCTTTGAGCCTGGCTATGAAGTCTGCTCTACATGATAAGCACGTGTGAAGGCAGCAGAGCTTTCCTGAGCTCTATCTATGGCAGCTGACCTCTTGGAAAGCACCTGCTGTGCTAAAAGAAAGGTGTGGTTAGACTACTGAAAGACAAGAGGCCAAGTGGAGAGATACCCTGGAGAAAGAGAGGTCACCCTGACATTCCATCCCTGACAGAGCTCAGAGCTAAATGTAACCGCATGAGTGACCTCACCTCCAACTGAGCAGAAAAGCCATCTGATGAAGCAGTCATCTCACAGAACCATGGCAAATAACAAGCGGATACTATTTCAGACCACCGAGTCTGGGATGCAGATAGTTAAGCAACAATAGACAAATGCGTAGGAAATATTTAATCTGAAACGTGTAACTGTCCTCCAACGATGGTTCCATATCACAAGCAGTTTTCAGGGAGGAATAACAAGCTTGGCCTGGAAAACGAGCCTGAATTACTACAGCTCTCTGAAGTTAAGCATGGTAGGGCAACATGCTGCCAATGTTAGCACAATACTAATAAAGAATTTCATAGCTAACAGATTGTATTGCGTTCTCGTAAGCACTGTTTGTCAGCTCTGACTCACAGTTCTGATTATAAACGAGGCAGATTTTGCATTTTCAGCTTTGTTTTGGTGCAAGGATGGAGGGAGTTGGATTCGGTTCACATACTGAGATGTAAAAATGGCAGCTTGTAAGCCAGAGCCTCCTTAGAGTCCCCTCAGTGGTTTAATTATAATTCACAGCTAGAGCCAGTCCCAGCCAAGTCAGGTCATGCAACATACCAGGCCTTCCCCACGAGAGGGATGCCAACCCCTGTTTGTCTGTGAATTTTTTAAATTATCCTAGTATGAGAACATTTAACAGTCAAATGGAAGTACTCTAGAAAAATTGCAACACAGTCATTCCTACCAAGTCTTCTAATAAAGTTGTTCCATTTAGAAAGAAGACTTTTCAAATACAAAACAGAAACACTGAAAAATTATTCAAAGTCTAACATTTGTTAAAAAAAAACCCTGTAGGGAGATCTGCAAATATATCTTGCTTTACTTAATCTCTGTCTTTCTATAATATAAGCAATATAAATTAACAAAATAGGACCACTTTTTATATTCTTAATTAAAAGATTTTAATTAAATATGTTTGAAAATATACATAATCCATTTCCTTGGCATACAGGCCCAAGGACATGGCTTATTTTATTTTTAGATAGTAAAATATAGCTAGATGTAAGTACAGACACACATACACAAACATGTTTACTGCTGTATTGGGGTTGTGGTTTAAGTCACTAACATCTGTCTGTACTTTGATTTCCTTTATGTTTCTTTTTTTTAACATCACATTTATAAATTGGAACTTTGACTGCATTGGTTAAGGTTAGGCACAAAATCCATAATCTGCTAAATTTGGATATCTGAACACATGGATTTCTTTTTTTCTTCTTAAACTTTTTTTGCTGACTATTTTTGAGATAAGGTCTTATTATGTACCTCAGGATAGCCTAGGACTCACTATTAGGCTTCTCCTATCTCAGTGTCCAAAGTCTTGAGCTTATGATATGCATCCTCATGAACAACACGAGAACACACACTTTTCTAAAGCTACAAAAAGTGAGAATTTTTGACAAAATATATGGTATCATATTTAGTTTATTAGTAAATGCCAATAAACAATTAAAATTATTTCTACTTCCAAAAGAACAAAAATATTTTAAAATTTTTCTTTTTTTCTTGTAGCGCCAGGAAAAGTTTAGAATTCCAAATTAATATTAACCAATATTCACTTATATTTAAGAGCAATTTGGTACCTTAAGAACAAAGACTGAAAAGTAATTGAGTACTTTTTGAAGCAATCAATTCAACTGTTATATGAAATCTCGGTGGAAAGTTCAATCCACATTAATTTACAAGTTATTCTAGAAGTATATGAAAAGGGTGGAGTTGAACATGATTCCTGGAGTGGATTGTTAGGGGGCAGAGATTCTTGTACTCACAGAGAAGCACTAAAAGAATCAGGAATGTTAACCACACAGGGGAATCTCCTCAATAGAGGAGACAAAACTCAAATACATGCATTCCAGCCAGAAAGCTGGGAACCTTAACAGAAAGCCAAGAATGCATTTTGTTAATGACCTGGTGACCTTTCTGCTGTCTGTGGAGGCAGATCTCACCCACCTTTTACTACAGAGGAAGATCTCACCTTAACTCCCCAGAACGACTATGCCAGACTCTTCCCTCCCTAGACCATTACTCATCCTTAGGGGAGATGTCACCAGTACTTTATGGCCTGCTGACCTCTATACTACCGGCCAGAGACCACCCTAGATGCTAGGCCTTTTGGCTATAAAACCCTCCCTCACTGTCACATGTGCTTGGTAGAAGAGTTCCTATGTAGTCACACCTTAAGTTTTATTGTGCACCTGGGCTGATTGTTGTCTGGAAACTTTTCACAAATTGCACTGATTAAATATGCTGACAATGAGCCACCTGACAATAGCCTCCCTGAAGTCTGATCCAGGTTGGCAAAGCCAATCTGCACAGGGTTTTCATTCTTACCTCTTCTTGTGGTGCACTTCTCTGCCAGGGCAGTTGGGGGATCCCCCTCAGTGTCTAACATCAACTTTCCTGAATACAACCTTCTTTCTTATTTCCAGTTTTCCACCCTATTCTTGATTCAAAGTTAATAGCCAAGTTAGACTAGCAATATTATCAAGGATACGTAGTAACCTTCAAGACCAACTAGGCGAAACAGTGATGTGTTCCCATCACTCAGCTACAGAGCACCTTAGTCCCTGGGACTTCTAGATTGTCAAGATATCTGTCACTGGGGAGAATTTCAACCCAAGAGGAGGTGGGGAGTACAGAGAGGTCATTGGTGACTGTTTATTATAAGAAGACACAAATGGCTGAATATAGATTCTCAAGGATGGTTGAGGAAACAGAAGAGTAAATAGTTAAATTATTTTAAGCCTTATTCTGATCATTTGAAATGAATTATTCTTATATACATGTAATAATAAATTATACATTGTGACATCTGAAAATGCCCATTTTCTTTGAAAAATAATTTGATGGACTTCCTGTATATTTTAATTGAGTGAATCCATTCTATTTACTATGATCTGTTTAGTTTTTTGTTAACTTCATTCCTTGAAACAAGTAGCACAAATTTCAAGATTTCTTTCGTTTAAAAACGTTATTTATTACAATTAGTAGCTCCCACTTCATCCCTTCTGGTTTTTTTCCTTTCATTTTGGAGATATTATCCATTTGTACTAAGCTAATTACCAAGGATATCCTTAACAGTAAGGAATATTCACAAATGAAAAAGGCAGGCAGCTGTCTGTGCTGGAGAGGCATGTCACCTAGGAAGCACTTGCCTTGCATGTGTGAGGCACTGGGTGTCATTCCTAGCGCCACAGCCAGCAAGACAAATGGTTCCTGTTAATGCAAAGCAGAATACAACTCTCAAGTGTGAGGTCTTTCTCTTCTCAACATCCCAACAATTTTAAAGTATACCTCATTTGATTTGGGAATCGTTTTTAATGATGAACTAGAGATAAAACTTACACCATTTTTCCTGCCTGGACTTTCAACACACTAGCTAAGCAGGTGATTGACACTTCTGATAGCAGTCACTGGTGAGCAGACAATGGAGAAGGCATTAACTCATCCTTTCTCTGCAACTGACACTCACTACTGCAATTCCCTGGCAAATCAACAGGCTGAGTATGTTTTCATTTGTCAATTTTTTCCCGAAATTAACTCTTCATATAAAATATTGCATCTGATCTTGATTTCTGCCTATGAACCATAAATATGTGAATTCAAAATTTTGCTATAATAGGTGCAAAGAAAATCTGTAGCAAGTAACCCAGGTATACTGAATAGATTTTTACGAGGCTAACACATTTCTCTCAATAAATATTTTTATGCCAAAATATATCTACAGGATTGGGTGGTCTGTGCTTGTCCTGTAAGCAAGAGGACCAGAGTTTGAGCCCTAGAAACCGTATGAAGTAAACGCATGGAGCAGCGGCATGGGGTGGTATCCCAGTGCTGAGCAGTGAGAGCGATTGCAGTCAGTGTGGTTGACTAGCAAGTCAGCCTAGCCCAACCGGTAAGCACCAGGTCAATCACAGAGCCTGTCTCAAAGAAGTTGAACAACTTTTCTACCAATGTCACCTAAGCCACCACATGTGTGCATCACTACACATGCATACACACACATAAACATATACGTATGCATACATTAAAGTTTTTTAAAAGTTAGTTTATCATTATGCATAATATACAAGAGTGAAGCATACTAAAAATTCCATAATCTCAGTTTGTGGGTTGAGGAGAACCATTAATGTTATTTATGAATTTCTCATTAATTCAATGCCAGTGGAATGACAGAATCTATTGATAAATGTACCTTTCTGCACTGTTAAACCAGTCTGTATCTATCAGGTACTTGTGGGGTTAGTTATGCCCAGGCCATGATTTTTTTAAGTTAAAAAATATAGTTGTATATTTCTCAAGAAATTAAACTATAATCAATATCTGGCATTCCAAACATTTCCACATTTTTTAAAATCTCATGGGCAGGGCTGGAGAGATGGCTCAGAGGTTAAGAGCACTGACTGCTCTTCCAGA
>LOJH01020483.1:8517-20731 GCA_001685095.1 Ellobius talpinus
TGGAAGAGCAGGCAATGCTCTTAACCGCTGAGCCATCTCTCCAGCCCTGAAATTGTAGTCTTTATTGATAAGTATTTTGAAATATCCTCGGTTTGTTGGTTCTCTGCCAATGGAATCAACCAAGTCCAGTCAAATTAATAAGACCAGGTTTTAATAAACATAACAAAGCAACTCCCAGGTGACTTTGGGAAAGGCAGGAGAGAAATTATGTGGCAGGTCTAGGGATCTGGTCTTAAACATTCTGTAGGCTGGCGTCTTGAGCAGATCCAAGGGAGGAGCTGACCCTTGGCAGGCTTTCTGAGGGGCAGGGTCTGCAATGGGAGGAATGGGGCCTGGTTCTCAGCTGAACATCTGGGCGAAGTTTGGCCTGGGGTAAAGAGGCTAGAGCAGAGCTTCCAATTAAATGTTACTGACATAAATACTTGAGAAATATTTTGTTTATATTTTATGGTCAATTTTAAGTTTATGTGCCTGTGTGTTAGTATATGCATGTATGTGTGCCTGTGTGTTAGTATGTGCATGTATGTGTGCCTGTGTGTTAGAATGTGCATGTGAGTAGGATACCACAGAAGCCAGAGGCATCAGGTCCCCTGAAGCTGGAGTTACAGGCATTTGTGACCCACCCAGCATACATACTGGCAATTCAAGTTGGGTCCTATGCAAGAGGAGTATGTACCCTTTACTGAGCCATCTTTATAGCCCCCATTTTATTTTTCTGTGAGGGCATATGGGGTGCCAAAGGTGTCAGATTCCCTTGAACTAGAGTCACAGACAACTAGGAGTCACTACCATGGGACTGGAAACTGAGCTTGGGTCCTCTGGAAGATCAGCAAGTGCTCTCGAATTCTTGAGCATGACAACTGTCTTACATATTTTAGAGTTTTCATCTATCTCCGCGTCACATTTTAAACAGTCTGTTTGTTGGATGAGGAGGAATGTGGGAAAGGGGTCTGTCACTAGTGTCTGTTCAGGCACCCTAGTATGCCTTTAGAACATGGGAGCCCCAGGGATGAGGGTGTGTTTGCTTCCTTGCCCCAGCCGGGTTCCCTGGACTAGCTTATGCTTTTTTTCTTCTTGCATAACTTTGGGAGTTGAGCAAGTATCTACTCATAAACCATGCCCCCCCNAGAGCCGGGATGAGCTACTCACAGTGCAGTAGCCACCATATTTGGCCCTGCAGCCCCTTCTGGAGGACACACTAGTACGTCCTCGCCAGCGACCTCAGAGGTGACCTCGGAGGTGCGTCCTCAGTGCTCCCGCATTGTTCTTTCAGACTCATCTACGTGGCAGGCCGAGAGGGCCACATGCTCAAAGTGCTCTCGTATGTCAGCGTCAAGCGCCTCACACCTGCCCCTGCCCTCATATTTTATGTAAGTATGAGCGCTGCCTAACGACACCAGCTGGAGCCACAGCTAGAAAGCAGGCTGCCATCTCTCTCTGCAGTAGATGAAGTAGACCTGTGCTCTCAAGCCCAGGCCTTTCTGAGTGAGCCAGGCTCCCTCATTCCCCGAGACAACCCAGAATCTTCCAAGCTTATGCACTCTGCTTCTTACACATATGGACTGATATGTTCTGAGGCATACAAAATGAAGGCCTATAGCTTCAGGGTGGGGAATAAGGCATGTCCTGGCAGCTAATGGCCTCTGACTTCAGCCTCTTAACTTGGCTATGGTTTCTTAGGGACAGGTAGACCTGGCTTAGGGCCAAAGGACTAGAATGATGTCCATTTCCCCACTCTGAAGATGAGCAAACAGTCCCAGAAACTGGCATCCCAGGCCACAAATGCAGTCCCAACTGGACCTGAGTTTCACCAGGTGACTACCTGTAGCGAAAACTCTCCCCAAGTCAAGTCAGCCTTATAAAACTGGTGCACATAATGTGTGTAGAGTTTGTTGTTTCTTCTTAACATCATGACTTTAGGCCAGACATGGTGGTCCATATCTACAATCCCAGCACTCAGGAGGCTGAGGTGGGAAGATCACAAATTCCAGGCTAGCTTGGGCTATAAAGATTGTATGTGTACATGTGCAGGCACACACATGCATGCGAGAGAGTGTACATATGTACAAAGGGCACAACTTTACAGACTCAAGAGTTGTCCAAGCTCTTCTTGTAGAGCCTTGAGAACAACTCAGTCAGGCTGAGCCAGCCTGGTGGGAGGCAGAGGCAGGCCCCACATAGTGGAAGCTATTGCTTCTGTCTTCTGTAAGGACAAGGACAATGTCTGTGTACACCAAGGACCTAGAATGTCACTGTTCTTCCTACTAGGGCATCATAGCCATCATTTACATCATCCCTGGTGACATCAACTCCCTAGTCAATTATTTCAGTTTTGCTGCGTGGCTGTTTTATGGGATGACAATTCTAGGACTCGTGGTGATGAGATTCACAAGGAAAGACCTAGAAAGGCCCATCAAGGTAAGTGTGTGTTTGAATGTCACAGCAGCTTTGGTTTCTGGGGAAAAAAAAGGAGGCAGTCATTTCTGATGCCATCCTGCCTGCTCTGCTCTTGAGCCTCCTCCTGCTCATTTCAAAAGACAGCCTGTGATCCACAAGCTGCTGGTGAACTCATGCATCAGGCTGCAGGGAGGATCTGCACCCCGCCCCTACCCAGTTCTGACATGCTTACACAATGATGGGGACTTTGGAACTGACCTTCCTGCAACCTCAGCACTCAGTAACAGAGGAGGAAAGATTGCTATGAGCTTAGGCCAGCAAGGGATACATCTTTCTATATGAGACCTTGTCTTGGGGTGAAGGGAGGCATAGACAGGGGAGAGGGAGAAGTATCAGGTATCTTAGTTAAGATTTCTATTGCTGTGAAGAAACACTGTGCCCATGCCAACTGTTATAAAGGGAAACATTCCAATGAGTTGGTGGCTTACAGTTTCAGAGGTTTAGTTCATTATCACCATGGCGGGGAGTTGTAGGAGCTCAGAGTCCTACAACTCATCAGAGGCAACAGGATGTTTTCCGTCTCACTGGATGTGGCTTGAGCATATCTGAGACCTTAAAAACCATCTCCATAGCACACACTTTCTCTAACAAGGTCACACCTCCGAACAGTGTCACTCCCTTGGGGGAGCCATTTTCTTTCAAACAACTCAAAACAGCACTTATGACAAAGATGAAAAAAAGACAATGCATTGCTAAAAGCCAGAAATGACAACTGAGTTAATAGCTAGGAAACTTACTCACCGATTTCCCAGCAATGGTGTTCACAAAGCTGCAGGAGAAACAGAATCAAACACACTGACAGGTGACGTGAAAACTCCTCCTCCAGTCTGCATCAGGTCCAGATCCATACTAAGAAAATAAACTGAGGTCTGGTCTGAAGACTAAATAGAAGTGGTGAGCAGCCTGGGTTCAGAGCTTAGACTCACATCAGGCTCTGAACATCTAAGAGGCCCCCCTCGAGGCATGTGAACGGTCAGGTGTGTGTTCCTTCCTTCACCTCCAGTTACCTGTTTGCAGGAAATGAGAGCTAACCTGTGGAGGAAAATATCCCCCAAAGCTAGAGCCAGACACTGCCTGCTGTCAGTCATCCAGTTTCTCCAAGAGAGGCAAAGGGAGGGAGGAAGTATGGAAGTTGAAAGCAGGAAGCCTTAATCTGCTAGCGATGCACACTTTCATTGTAGTTCAGATGAAGCATCTGCTTTTTTAGATTCTAGCAGAGACAAGCCAGCGTTGAAAGGGATGAAAAGATGGGCAAAGGCGCTGAGCTCGGTCCACACGCGTGCAGCTTCTCGGTTTCTAAGGGAACAAGGGCGGTGCGGCTGACGTCCTGATGCTCTGCTTGCAGGTGCCCATCGTCATCCCGATCTTGGTGATTCTCGTCTCCATTTTTTTGGTGTTGGCCCCAATCATCAGTAAGCCAGCCTGGGAGTATCTCTACTGTGTACTATTCATACTGAGTGGACTCATATTCTACTTCCTGTTTGTTCACTACAAGTTCGGATGGGCCCAGAGAATCTCCAGTAAGTGTTGGCAGAAGGTCTGGAAGCCAAGTGCCTCTGACTTTCATTTCCAGCACATCACTTCTTCAGGACTGCCCTCCCCAGTGTCACCCTCTGGGCCAACCTTTGGTGTCCCTCGTTTCCCTCTATACTACAAGGAGGAGGGGAAAGTACCATTTTATTTTGTACTGCAAAGTACACACTAGCTGATAACAATTTACCATTAGGACTGCCCTGAGGGTGTAGCTCAGCAGCATCTACAGCATCTCATCAGATGGGCTCTCTCAGGAAGACCAGCTTCTACTGTTTTGAGGCAAGACCCCAGTGTAGCCCTAGTCACTGCTTTCGAGAGACCCATGGCAGACATCTAAGAGGCTCAGTAACAGCCCAAAGACATCCCAAAGTTATAGCTAGAAACAGGTATGGGACAAGGGCCTGAGTCCCCCTACACCGAGGCCACAGGTCTCTGTGTTCTGCTCTCCTGATTCTCAGCTGTTTGGATAAGTGTTTTGTTTTTTGCAGACAGGGTTTCCCTATGTACCCCTGACTGTCCTGGAACTCATTTTGTAGACCAGGCTGACCTCGAACTCACAGAGAGCCGCCTGCCTCTGCTTCCGAGTGACGGGATTAAAGGAGTGTACCACCACACCCAGCTGGACGAGTGCTTTAAAAAGCTAGTTGCAAGCCAGGCAGTGGTGGAGCGCAGCTTTAATCCCAGCACTCGGGAGGCATAAGTAGGTGATCTCTGTGAGTTCCAGGACAGGCTTGAAAGCTACAGAGAAACCCTGTCTCAAAAACCAAAAAGAAAAACGAAAAAGAAAAAAGCTATTTGGCTAGTTGTATTAGCTCCCTCATTTCTAGATGGAAAGTTAGTGCCAAGCAGCACGAACAGCCTGAATTGTACCTCGTTTTGGGTTGGCCAGCACCCCAACTCTAGGTCTTCCTGCCTCAACCTCACTAGTGCTGGGGTTCCAGGTGTCACGAACTCAGCTGTGCCTTACTTGTAAAGTCTCACTATATCACATCCAGTGCTTTTTTTTTTTGCCATAAAGCAGATTATGTCACAAGAAACTCCATTTCCCAAAGTCAGCTGGGAAAGCTGGCACCTCACTTACCTCACAGCGATACAAGAATTAAGGAGGAAAATTAATTTCCTATTGACCAAAGTAAACTATGGTGATTTCCTTCCTGACTCACTAGCCCCAAACCTCTTCAAAGAGAGTAAAGGCTGCAGAAAGGTGCGGACCACTAGAGTGAAGTTGCAGTTGACCATCCGGACAGGATAACTGGCAACCTAGAGAGCCAAGCTGCTCCTCTAGGAACTGTTAGGGCTCGACGGCAAACACCTATAACCACAGCTCTCAGGAGGCTGAACCGAGGGGACCATGCGTTTGAGGCCAGCCTGGGCTACACAGCAAGACCCTGTCTCAAACAAAGCACAAAAACCACTGAAGTGGCTTAAGCTGGTGAAAGTAAAGCAAAAAAAATTGTATTTTAAACAAAATGTAGTCCCGGTTACCTCAGATTAATTAGAGCTTAGCTGCAGACACATAACTGAGTCTTGTTCTCCCTGCAGTATGGATTGTCGGGGAGAAAATAAAGCTGTGAGTTCCTACTTCTTGGTAGGGAAATAACCAACCTGAAAGCTGACACAGTGAGTGGGGTGGTTCCGACCCTCAGTTGTCCCTCAGGGCAGGCTCTCAGGAGATGGATAGCACATCACCAGAGTCAGGAAAGGGAAGCCTGTGACCACACTGTTCTAACTGCATTTTTGCCTTGGCTTCTGTTCCAGGGCCAGTCACCAAGCACCTGCAGTTGCTGATGGAAGTTGTCCCACCAGAGAAGGACCCGGAGTAAAACATCCATCACAAACAGCCCAAAGCTGCAATCAATTTATTTTTGTAAGCAACTATTTGTGGTTATTTCTTCCTGGTGTTTTTCTTAATGAAAACATGTATTCAGCTATTTGTTTAATGTTATTATTCTTAGCTATCCTTAATTCTCTGTTAAGACTCTTAAGTAGAGGTAAAAGATGTTTCCAGACGTTATCAGGAGTGCTAGATGTGGATGCACGATCAGGAGGCAAAAGCAGGTAGATCTCTGTGACTTTGAGACCAGCCTGGTCTACAATGAGTGTTCCAGGCCAGCCAGGACCTTGTCTCAGAAATAAAAACCCACAAGTTAGCAGGAGGCGTTACCTAAGAGGACTGGTGGCGAGGGAGGGGCTGCAGAACAGGATCCCTATTACAGTACATCCCATTCAACTGAACAACGGAGAAGCTGCGGAGGAAGCTCAGGAGTTAGCGCTTGCCTAGCACATGCAAGGCTCTGTGCCTGTCAGAGCAGAGAACAGTAACTACAGGCAGACCCTAACCTGTTCCATCCGCCCTTATATAAAGCTGCTGCTATTTTTGCTCAGCTCGACACAGAACACTGGCAGGGTTTTAAATGTGCTTTTATCCTGCCCTCCCCCCCAAAGAGTGCTGTCGCTCCCATGTTTTACCATGTGCCGTGTACAGCTGGTCTCTGCCCACTGCAACTGTCCAAGGGACTCTGTTGGTGTCAGTGTCACCCACGTCCCAACTTACTACTACCTTCACGGGCACTTTGCTTTCTACAAAGTGTGAATAGAATGTTATTTGCATTTGACCCAGAGCAAAACACTGTGAACACCACATTTCTGTAGAACACTGGGGCTTTATTGATGATCCACCACATAATAATAATAATACTCATGCTCATACCACATAGGAGCGACTCTAGAGCACAGACTCAAGTATTTCCACCTCATATTTCAAAAATTTACTCCAAACAGTACATTTTAATATAATACAGAAAAGAACTGATTGTTTGCATAGCCAGCCTCCGATGTGCCACAAAATGTTGCTAAGAGGTTTAAATACTGGAAATTTTGACCATGTGAAAAAAGAAATGATTTAAACAGAGCTGTCCCCACCATTTCCCTGGATCTTCTGAGACAGCCTGCTACTTGCACTCAGCTTATCCAGTGCTACCACCGTCCCCCACCAGCTGGGTGGACCTGTATCGGTACAAATACAAACGGACAACGGCACAGCCCAGCCCACCGCTGAATTGTTCCAGCAAGACACCATGCTTTCTGCTGTCTCAAGAACCTCTTTGCTTTATGGCCATTCTGATATTTGCCAATCAACCCGAGAGTTACCGCGGCAGAAAGGATGTGTTCCTGGCAGTTGCCCAGGCTGGGCACAGGTCTGCCCCTCTGCACAGTTGCTGTGAAAGTCAGGTGCCCACCCTACACAGCCTCTTTGGCGCTGCATGTGCTCAGGTCTTATTTTACAGATGAGAAAACCAAGAGCCAGCATGGGCCCAGCCCTGCTCTTGGCACAGCAAGCCAAGAGTTTGCCCTAGGCTGTGCAGTGGCTCACTACAGGGGATTACAGAAGTCTGGACAGCTGCATTTCTATTTTTAGTTCAGTTTTATGACATTGGGTCTTATAAAGCTCAGGCTGACCTGAAACTTCCTGGTCCCCATTTCTACCTCTCAAATGCTGGGCCACCATGCCCATCTTCACTATATTTTCTGATATAAAAAGGAATAAATTCTCGGGGGCAGTCACTCTCAACAGTGCTGTTTCATCCATGCCCGTCTCACTTCTAGGAGAAACTGATAGGGAAATGCTATGCACAGGATTGGCTCACCTTCCCAACTATTTCAGTGATGTTTAAATGGTAACTACACACACCCCTCCCCCAAACCTTGGTGGCACAGCCTCATTCAAGGTTGTCACTAGTATTTTCAGGACTCACCTTATCTGGGTTTTCTCAAGGTTAACTATATACTACATAAGACACAGGTCCCCTTAACATTTCTGAAAGAAAGTTCTGCCATGTTTGCCAAAGTTCCTGCAGGACATTGATCCCACTGAGCTGAACCAAGTCTATTACCTTTGGGAAAAAAAGTCAGTTTACTTCTCAGTAGCTCTCAAAGTCTGGAAAACTTAAGGAGTATTTGTATGGTGGCAGCAAATCCATCTATGTCATGGGGAAAGGGGTGGCAAGCAGCAGCTGGGTGTAAATTTATAAGGTGGAAACCAGCTTCTATGGGTAACAAGTTTTGAGCAGTGTCACACACAGGTCTACATGGCAAATGAGACTAGTCCGTATGACACAAACATTACAGCCTGCGCTCTGTCACTCTATACTGAGGCGTCCGGGTGAGCTAAGAGTCAACGAGAGTACATTAGACCTTCACTTGAAAAGACATTTTTGGAAACAAAATCTCCCTATATAGGCCAGGCTGCCCCCAAACTTGTAATCCTCTGCCCCAATCTCTTGAGTGCTGAGATGAAAAGTGTCCCCAGTGTTCTGTGTCCCTTCCTGGACTCTCCTTTGACAATCTTATCATAACCTATCAGCTGGCATGTCTGCCTGCTTTCCTTCAGTTAAGAACTCATCCCCACCCACCCCAGAGCCACACAGTACAGTGACGAGTCACTCTCCAGGTGAAAAGCTTCACATCATTTGTTTCCGTGGCTCAGTCACACAGTGATGTCCGCCTCTGTTCAGCCTTCTCACAGGCTCACTCGCTGTCACTCCCATCAGTAGTGTCAGAAGAGGTGCCGCTGTTCTCAGCCAACACTGTCACTTTGCAGGACGGGTTTTTAGAATTTACAACTAGAAGATTTGGTATTATTAAAAATGGTTTAGTATAGGTGAACTACCCACCCCCATTATTTTGGTCAGTACAGCAAATGTCCCATAGGTCTAGCTCTGTTTTCCTCACAAATTATTTAAGCAAGCAATGACAGGTAAAATGTGTCTGCTCTTAAGCAAGTAGTTCTCCTAGAAAGGATATCGTAAGAGAGTTTCTTGGGTGTGTTTAAGACCTGATGGTATAGTTCCATTGAGTTTCCTACCATACATGGGTTCCATCCTCTGCACTCCAAATATTTAAAGAAGCATATTTATCACTAAATATCATTATGTACCCATACCAGAACATTTGGCACCAAAATCAACTTCAGCTTTTAGAAACTTACATTACCAGGCTATTTCTACAAAGGCAGACCCCCTAAGAACAGCTGGTGTGTCAACCCACTTTCACTGCCCCAGCCCCCAAGCCCAGGAGCAGGGCTGCTCATCTCACCCCTGGAGAAGGGGCTGTCCTCTTCACATTCCTCCCAGTGATCAAAGTCAAAAGCCACATTAGGATGCTGTGTGACAAACAGTGGACGCAGGTCAGTAAGTGCATAGAGCTCAGGGCCAGGCACGGCCAGTCACAGGCATGCCAACTCACCCTCTGCTTGAGCAGGCCGTGCCAGCTTGCCCTTTTCTCCTTTGCAAGTGTAATTAGAGGTTCATCGTCTTTAATTACACACTTGCAGTCATCTTTCCTTATGTCACCTTGCAGCTCCATATCAGCCAAGTAAAACTTGTCTCCTACCCAGGCACTGGGTTTACAAAAAGAAATAAAGTTGGCCATCTAAAATGTAGTGTGTGATTTCAATTTTACTTTATCACATATATACAGACCTACCTGAAAATGACTCTATCTGTAAAGAATTTACACTTATAATCTTTGACATTCCTTATCTTTATCTTTAAGATGACCACATCATCTTTCTGGAACCACTTTATCTGTGGGTGAAAGCTAGAAGGAAAGAAAGGGGTTGTACTTGTCAGCTCACTGCAGCATCTAGGGAGGGCCAGGCGCAGGAGCACATACCTTCTCACGTGTGGTTGTGGAGTTCTGCTGATGGAGTCACTGACAGTGTCTTCAGATAAAACTTCTGTATAAAATCAATGTTAAAATTTCCACAGGTTATTTATATTATAATGCATACTTTTTTAACACCCAAGGCAACTTTTACATGAAGAATTTATGTTAAAGAGTATAAATTTCAGCTGGATGTGGTAGCCCACACCTTTAATCTTAGCACGCAGAAGCAGGCCAATTTTTGTGAGTTGGAGGCCAGCCTGGTCTACATAGTGAGATTCAGGACACCCAGAGGTATGTAGAGACCCTGTCTCAAAAAGCAAACAAAAAGAGTATAGATGTCATAAAAACTTAGGTATCTAGTAGCAAATAATGATTAGAAGAAACTAAAATGCATATCATTTAGGAAACACTATCTAAAATATAATAGACTTCCAAACGGTAAAGTTTCTGGGAGAGTAAAGCGCTCTGTGGAAGAGGACCTGTGCCTCACTGCTGGCGGTGTGCACACAGAAACCCAGGCTTCCTGTGCTCCCTCAACCTGCAGGCTTCCAGAGCAGCTCAACACACGGACAGACTACTGCTGAGCAAACATTTTCTAAGACAATGGAATTTAGACTTCTCTACCTAAAATATTTAAAATTATCATTCAAAACTTAAAACAAGGCTCTAGGTTTCAGTCACAGCAATGCAAAAAATAAGGGTTAAGCAGCTTTCATCACAATATACCCTCCTGAGAAACAACCTTAGTGTTTCCCAATAAACTCTGGTATATTTTCAAATTATAGACTATAACCTAACAACTAAAAGAAAACAAAAATAAAAACAAAACCAACTCTGGCTATAATGCTAATGACTGGAGGAAGCCACAGGCTTTGAACTCAGCAAAACTGATAGGGACAGGAATAAAAAGAGCTGATCACTAGGGAGGGTTCTGGAAACATCCAACCAAGGCACACACACAGAGACAAACCCGAAGCACTCTCCAATTCACTCATTAGACACTAGCTACAGAGAAAGCAGCACTGTAGAACAATGGCTGATGGACAGCACTGTGCTCGGCACCTCACAGGGAAAGGTGGAAAGACCAGAGTGGGCACAGGACTCACCAAGACCAAGGTTTCAAAACAAAGGAGATTTATTTGCCCCAGAGGTAGGGAGGGAATAAGAGACAAAGACAGGAAACAGGACAAGGGAGAAGGGGAAAAGAACAAGGAGGGAGGAGGGATATTTGCCCCAGAGGGACAAAGGACTGCCTCTGGATAGAGACAGACAGACCCATAGGCAAATGGCAGTCTATAAAGGGAAAGGGGAAACCCCTGAGCTGGTTTGTTTTGATAGGGCATGCAAACTAGGGTAGTCCAAAAGGGACGTTTTTATTGTGGGACTTCAATACTGGACCTTGGTAGTCAGTTTCAGGAGGAAGGAGTAGTCAAAGATGGGAATGGGCCTTAGTGGCTAGCTTTAGGAATATAATCTAACAGATTAGTAAAACAGAGGGAATGGGGGAGGACAAGACCTGCCAGAAGTATGTTTGCCAGCTCAGACCTGCTAGAGCCATTTCAAAAGGAAAGCCTAAATATGGGGAAATCTCGACTTGGAGTTAGGCATCTTAAATGCTGCACTAACCCGCCTTCTGGGTGTCCAAGTCCACCTTGGAAGCAGCACTTTTTTCTGTGTCTCCATCTCCTTGCTGAGTGCCCTGCAGACACATGGCATCTTCCACTGTGGTAGGTGTCCTGGATAGAAGAGCCAGAGGTTAACTGGACTTAAGGAGACTCCGATAAAAGAGGGCATAGACATTAAACAACCTGCTTGTCAACCTGGAGTCGGACCTCCACGGAGCCTCTGTGACTTAATGGGCAATGGCAGTGCAGGGCCGGTCAGCTTTGCCCAGTGTGCCCTTGTTCCAAGTAAGCACATGTGAGCAGAGGAAGGCATGCTCTCATTTACTCAACCAGCCTTTCCTTCAAGCTCACTGACCCTCTGGGAAGAAGGGCTGTGCCGTCCCCACTCAAACAGAAGAGCCTAAGGGCAAAGCTAGTTTAACTTCCTCCCACCGTTCTCCTAGAGTGTCTTCCCAGAGTCTGTGTTACCAGTTTGGGCCAACTTCTAGAAATACTGCTCATACAAAAGGAAGTATCACTGAGGTAGGGGCAGGCGGTGACTCTCCAGTTCCGAGGTAGGATGAGGTGGTTGAGAGGTTAAGACTAAGATGTGGCTTTAAAAAATCCATTTACATCTTTTTTATGCACACAGAAGCCTATTACATCTAACACAACACCCTCTGATTTTTCCTATTAGCTACCCATAGATTATTCCATTCAGGTAACTGTGTCTGCCCCCTCTATATCTATCTATCTAGATATAGATATAAAGATCTATATATTGATCTATACATATATAGGTAATAGACATAAACAGGTATATATAGATCTATAGACCTCTCTATATTATATCTATAAATATATTATCTATAGAAAGATATATATATATATCAAGAGTGGTGGTTGATGGAGGAGGGTCATCTGTCTATGTGTTACTTTCATTGGTTTAATAA
>LOJH01020484.1:0-20731 GCA_001685095.1 Ellobius talpinus
ATATATATATAGGCTATATATAAGATATATCTATATAGGTAGATATATAGATAAGTATTATATATATATAAAAGATGGTCCTAGAAATCATATATGTATACATACACACATATGTATGTATATGATACACACACATCTTTTCTCCATGGATTCCTGCTTTCTTTAAGTGGACAGTCCTTGAGCAAATCAAGGTCTAAGGGTTACAGTTGTTCTTTGCTGTTGAAGATAAGTCATCCCAGGACTCTTAGAAGGAGAGTGCTAAGGAGCATAGAGG
Organism: Ellobius talpinus; assembly: GCA_001685095.1. NCBI lineage: Eukaryota > Metazoa > Chordata > Mammalia > Rodentia > Cricetidae > Ellobius > Ellobius talpinus. The sequence goes on from LOJH01020484.1 coordinate 275, forward strand.
ACAAGCAAATGCACAGACTCCCTCTCCCTTCCCTTTTCCTCTTTCTTCCCCTCTCTCACTCTGTCATTCAGTCCATCTGTCTACCCATCCTTTGCCACCCTCTTTCTTTCTCACTTTGTCCCTCTTTAAGTTGAGAAATGGTCTTTCTATGTATATGTAATCATGTGGCTTCAGTCTTGTGACTTCAATCCTGTGGTGCTCATACCTCAGCCTTCTTTCTGAGTATTAGGATTACAGGTAGTTATCAAACCAGCACTTTTGGTTTGGATACATGTCTTTCATCTAAAGGTTGTGGCATAAATAATAATTGAAAAAATTTTAACATCAAATAACAACATAATGAGTAAGAATTATGGTTAGCAGGTAGAGATGCCAAGAAATTAATTCAGCACACTCCTTGGAGACCTAAAATAAAAAGAAAATAAGAGGCTCGAAGAACAGATGATTGTTTCCTGGCATCACTGTATTATCAGTAATAGGTTTAGGATGTCCCAGAGAGACCCTAATTCTCCACATTAGAGATAGATGATAGATAGATAGATAGATAGATAGATAGATAGATGATAGATAGATGATAGATAGATAGGATGATAGACAGATGATTGTAAATAGACATGATGAATAGGTTCTATAATTTTCTTTCTAAAAATATAGCATGGTGATGCGAAATCAACTATATTTTAAACTCTAAACACACCAAGCCTATGGGGGATATATTTATATATTAATGTATATTATATCATACAGGCTGAAAATGAGAGGAGAACAAACTCAAGGAGATGCTACCATCAGTATATCATATGTTCAACAATAAAATGAAATGTTTTTATAAGTAAAGATAGAAAGTTTGAAAAATATTTTATGAATTTATTTTAATTTTTGCAATTTTAATATGGAAATAGTATCAACCATATCATTTCCTAGTTAACTTGAATGCAATTCTATGGAATCTTGGTTCCAACAATTACTCAGCATTATTTGAGTAAGATGGAGCCATTGCTACTGGAGTGAATCAGGATGCCTGGTAGACTTAAAATCTGAAAATCTGCTTCCTTAAGGTGTGTGCTGTGGTGTGAATGTGAAATATTCTATCTGTTCATGCAGTTGAACACTTGGTCACCAGCTGGCAGCACCATTCCAGAAGGTTGTAGAATTCTGGGGATATAGAACCTTGTTAGAGGAAGTGGGCAGGGGCAAGCCTGAGCTCTTATAGCCCAGCTGCACTTTCTCTTCAGTCTGTTTCCTGACTGTAGATGAAATGTCAGCAATCTTGTGCTTCTCCCATCATGACTTTCCTATTTTAGACTGGACCCCAGGGAACCATAAGCCAATAAACTTTTCTACCCTTAAGTTGCTTTTTATAGTGTACTTGGTCATAACAGTGAGAAAAGTAACTAATAAAGTTATGTTTAGATATCTACACATGTATTTACATATGAATAATAGCCCTAGGTACCCCACTGTTTCTGCAGTGAAGGGCAGGGTTATGTAAAACAATTAGTAATCTTTTGCTTCTTTCTATTACCCTCACATAAGGATTTGTGAAACATTAGAAGAAAATGAAGCTCAGGAAAATTTTGTATTCTTGGGAAAGGAGACAGAGTTTATTGGCCCAAGAGGCAATGTTTGTAGTGGTTGAGAGCAAATACTGAGTCTGATTCGTATCTGGGAGCAAATTCAAGCTCTGTCCTTTCCCAGATACAAATCAATTTGTTTCCAAGCTCTTTACCTTTTCCGAGCATTACTCCACCTGGAAAATAGTCCTACAATACCTTTCTCACAGGGTTACTATGAAGACGAAATGAGGCATTATGTATAGCTCTCTGAGTTTATTACATGGCATTTAAGTAATCATTTGCCATTTGTGGTATATTTTTGAACTGTCCCAAGTGATCTCTTCATTTAATTATTTTGAGTCATTTGCCATAAAAATCTATAATTTGATGACATATGTGTTACTAGAGTGAGACATCAGCCCAGCAGTCATTAGCAGACTAACTCACATGATTTTTGTTTCTTATGCAAAAACATGACTCTAAGCCATAACATAAAAATGTTATTTTAAATGAAGAAATCAACAAGTATAGGGGGAGCAGTTCTTGAATAGACACCATTGGAGAACCCTATTTTCTGAAGGAACCCTGGGAGGAATGGTAAAAAAATATATTTAAAATATCAACAAGAACCCTGTTCTTTCATAGCATAGCCCTTTCTCTTTTAAGAGGAGTGAGCTAATGGTCACCTTGGCTTCTTAAGTCTCAACTGGACTTGTTGACTTTTTTGCCAACAGAATACTTCCAGTGATGTTCTGTGACTTTTGGCGCTGTCACCATAGTCTCAAGCTTCCTTACCAATCTTCTGGAGCATTTGTTCTTGGGGTGCCACATCAAGACAACCAATGACCACTCTTTGATAAGATCATGCCACCCAAATATTCAGGAAGAGTTGTACTCCCCTTCTTGGTTCCCCATTGGCAATGACCTCAGCTAGTAAGCCTGGATTTCAGGTAACTGGAGCTCTAGCTGGCATAAGACTGTAGCCACATGAAAGGCCACCAGTGAGGAGTACATAAATTAACCCCATAGCCCTCAGAAGCATATGATAAACATGCAAATTTAGGGGATTAAATTGTGGTGTGTTCTGTTGTGCAGCCAGAGATAACCAAGCAGTGCAGTAGAGTATTAAATTGTCTAAGAAATGTTATCTACCCGGGCCTTGGAAGAAAGTAAGCACTGTCAGTGACTTCCTTCCCCAGAGCCAGCCTATCCATCCTCTGAACATAATCTTTTGATTAGGACCGATATTAATGTTTAACAGAGTTTTAGCTTTATAACACACATTAATCAGGGAAGGTTTGTGGGCTTGGCAGGTAGCTCAGCTGGTATAGCGATTGCTTGCTAGAGATGCAGTCAATTCCAATGTTAGAAAGGTCTGGGCCTGGTAGCACATGTATAATCCCAATGCTGGAAAGGCCTCTGATACTGGCAAGTGTTCAAGGCTTCATGCCCAGCTAGCCTAGCCTATGTGGTGTTTTTCAAAGCAGTAAGCATCCCTTCCTAAAAATAAAATATAAAAATTTAAATAGCACTTATGGAGAGATAGCTGAAGTTGTCCTCTGACCTCCACATACACATTAGTGTACACACATCCTGAAAACAAATGCCCACAGCCACCTGGAAGACACATGCACATATACCCAGGACACACATACAATCTATTCAGATTTTTAAAGCATGACTGAATTTTAAAATGTAGAGAAGAACTTCCATTTTAATTTCTTGAGGCATATTGGAAGGTCAGTTGAATTTTTTTCTATATGCAGGGCACCATTTTGTCTGTTTTTTCACTGATATATGGATACTTGAAGGACAAAAAAATGAACTAGCCATGAAAAGTTAAATTTCTCTTCAAATACCATTTAAGTTAGATTTTCCTCTAATAATTTAGTTTATGAATATCCCCTCCCCCACCTTCCCAGCTCACCAGGTTACTCCTGCTTCTATTATTTTACAGTTGCAAGGTCAGTCTATTGTAAATATATTGCCCAGCATATTTAGAAATATATAATGACCATAAGATACCATTGAATAAATAGATAGAATTAAAATCATTAACAAATGATCAATTAGCAATTGGGGAAGGGTGAAAAGAATGATCAGGAATGAGGACAGAATTTTTAAAAGAAAATGATGTCAACATTGAAGTATACAATAATTTGTACGAGAGATGATTTCCAGGATTCTTTCAGCAGGTGAGGAATGAAAAGTGTGATAACCTACTTCCTCCAGAGACGAGGGCAGACAAAGCCAAGAGACAACAGTAAAGGGTTTCCCTTGGTGTCTGAACTTAGAAGTCTTGGTTTTCAATTCCCTCTCCCTTGCCCACCTCTTGGGTGTCTTCCTTCCTGGAACAGCTGAAGGCTTTCTTAGAATCTATGCTTACCCACAATTCAGTCAGTAATAATTAGATGCATCAAATGTAGAAATACACGTAAAGGTCTAAATGACGTGGGATTCCTTTCTGTATGCTGTGAATACCATTGGTCAATAAAGAAGCTGCTTTGGGCCTGTTGATAGGCCAGAACTTAGGTAGGCAGGGAAAACTAAACTGAATGCTGGGCAAAAGGAGATAGAGTCAGGGGGAAGCCATGGATCCTCCACAGGAGACAGATATGCTGAAACTTTGCTGGTAGGCCACGACCTCGTGGTGATGCACATATTAATAGAGATAGGTTAAATTAAGATATCAGAGGTAGCCAATAAGAAGCTAGAGCTAATGGGCCAAGCAGTGATTTAATTAATACAGTTTCTGTGTGATTATTTCGAGGCTGAGCAGTCGGGAACCAACAAGAGACCTCATTTCAACAGTCTAAATACCCATAATGTTAAGAAATTTTCTAGAAGAAAGGACAACAAAGCCTTGTGTCTGCTCCTCACAAGTTCTGTATACCAGCTGGCCAGAGGCTCCATAACCTGGCTCTGTTATTTTGGCCAGAGCCTGTGTTTACTCATATCCAAAGAGCATAACTAACTCATGCCCAGTGATGCCCCCTCTTATTTACCTTCCTCAGTCTATCCAATCCCATTGTTTTAACTCTAGCATTTATTTTAACCCTATGGTGGTTTGAAAAAAATTGGCCCCCAAAAGAGTAACACTATAAGGAGGTATGACCTTGTTGGAGGAAGTATGTTAATGTGCCACTATGGGAGCAGGCTTTGAGGTCTCTTATAACTTTACTCAGTGTGACTTTCAGTTGACTTCCTGTTGCCTGCAAAATGTAGCACTCTCAGCTCCAGCACCAAGTCTGCTTGAATGTAGCCATGCTCCCCACCATGATGAAAATGAACTTACCCTCTGGAACTATAAGTGAGCCACCCCAATTAAATATTTTCATTATAAACATTGACCTGGTGATGGTGTCTCTCCACAGCAATAAAAACCTGAATTAAGACTAACCATAATATTTTTTTAACAGAATACAATGTAATATTCATACATATAAATTTTCCGGTGATTTATATAAAATTACTCTCTTTTCTATAAATTTAATTACATTTGCAATTATAGGTTAAGTTTGGTTAACTATTAGATTACATTTTATTATATTTTTATAATTGTGGTCTTATTCTGAAGATAAAATCCCAATAAAAATCTTTTCTTATATTTCTTAAATGAGATTGTGGTTCCAATTTAATGTTGATTTATTTTGTGCATCCCCCTGCCTTGAATGTATTAACTGCCCCCCAGTGAGGAAGGAAAATAATATTTAGTAACTGAGATTAGTGAGAATTAATTTATTTGACCGTGGTTTTCATTGGCAAGTTAATGGGAGATACATAAGGAAATTGGTACTTTGGCAAAATAAGTTCAAGGTATTTCTTTATGTAAAATAGCTAATGTCAAGGTAATGGGTAATATGCACTTCTCTTGGGAAATGACTATTCAAATGACATTTTGTATTTGATTAAAAATATTATCAGAGTAAACAATGCTCATATTGGAAAGTCCAACCACTTTTTTGCTCCCTTTTACTTTCCTAAGCAATTTATATTTATTCCACTCCACTTCTCCCCCATGTGGAGGAGATAAACCAGTGAGATCCAGTGTCTGAGCTGAGGATTATGCAGAATATCAGAAGGGACTGATGGGAACTGATCACAATTGTTGCTTGTGGGAGATTGTCAGAGAGGGTGTGGGGCCATGAGAAGGTTCAGCTACTGAAACAGGATCTGTAGGAATTCAAGAAGATGTTGTGGGGGGAATTTAAGACAAGAACTGTCAATATACTCTCAACAGTCATTTCTGAGAGTAACAACCCTAGAGAGGTCTGAGAAGGGAGGAGTCACATGATGCAAGGGGACAAAAATATCTTCATGACACGCCCCAATACCCCTCCCTCTATTATTATTGCTATCACCACCAATATCACCTAAGTTGTTGTGGTCTTGATACAGTCTTTCAAATAACCTTCAATGGATCATTTCTTGCCTTTTATGGACTCTGCATAAAGGTCTACTCGGTACCTGGCATTGAGGGAGCAGCTTTGTGTAGTGAGTATCATTCTCTATTTAACCTTATAATGGAGAAGACAGCAGTCTTTTATATGGGATGACTGATTGAGAAGTCTCTTACTTATGAAGAAGGTGCATGGTGGCACTTTCATATTTCCCTCCTGGGGACAATCCTAGGCAAGTGTAGGTGATGTGTGTGCAGATATCAAAAGACAGGGAGAAGTCTCAACAAGGGAGCAAGCTACCTCTCCCACATGGATACCCAATGGGAAAAGTGCTTGCCCAAGTTAGAGGATGTTCTGGGCAGCTAGCTGATGGCATTCAGCAGAGATGAACATAGGAATAATATCACTGTCCCCAAACATCCCTGACAGTGTCATCGTTGAGTGATGCTCACTTAGGGAAAACCCATAGGTTGAAAATGACTGGTATTAAGCTTGAATGCCAACTGAGCCTTAAAATGAGTCAGACATATACCATTTATTTGGCCATGTTTGTATATAGGTGCCTACTAGATTCTTTGATGTTAGACTCCCAATATGTCAATCTTGCGGTGATCAATATATCATGAAAATGGTAGCATGCTGGGTTTTATTTTTGAAGGTGTATTTGGTACTGTTCAGCTCCTCCTACCTGGGAGTCAACATGTTGTACCTTTAGTTAGACTACAGTAGGAATAGTTCTGCTGCAGAAATTATCACATGCCACAGACTTCGGCTTCATTTGTTGTTTTGTGGCTTATACCTAAGATATTTTGGGAAGAAATGCTTGTATTAAACTTGTAGGAATTTTCTCAGAGCCACTAGATTGTGAGTGATACGATAATTAAGAGACTTATTTCCCTGCTCCAAAGTTATTTTTACTAGATCTGTTAAATGCCACTTAAGCTACTGATCAATGAGTGACATTGGTGCATCTATCTCATTTTATTTCTGCTTTACTTGCAAACCTAGATTGAATGACTACCAATGTCCACTTCAAAACTATATTTATTGTTTAGTTGCAGCCATAAGCTCTCTATAGGTATTAGATTTTAACAAAAATTGATGAAACTGCTTATAGAAAACATATTATATAGATAATTGTGTGTTTTTATTTATAAAGTTGATGCTACACACTTTGATTTTAATCTTATTCATAAAATTTTCATTAGTGTATATTGGTGTATATTCTTTGTACAAATAATGTTTCATCACACCATTCATTTTCATACATCTGTATCATGTACTATGATCATATTTCACGTCTCTTACGTCTTCTTGTTTCTACTCCTACCTCCCAAATAGTCATCTTTATGCTTTCATGTGCTGATATTATTTAAAATCTAGACCCAACAGATGAGGAAAAGTATGGTATTTGTCTTTCTGACTCTATCTTGTTTTGTGAACATGATGATCTCCATTTCTACCCATTTCTATAATTAACAAATTTTTTCCTTTCTCATGGTGCACTAACAATTCCACAAAACACACTCCATCACATATTATTTGTCCATTAGTCTGTTGGCTGACACCTAAGCTAATTTCACGATTTGGCTGTTAAGAAATGTCATGCAATAAACAGAGATGGGCATGTGTTTATATTAATAAAATTATGTATGTGTTAATTTTACAAAGCTGTATGAGTCTTAAACAACATAGTATCATAGCTCTTTGGAGATACAGGAATTTTTAACATCATTTTCACACTCTGTGGAAAAATGTTGATCTTAGGGGAGAATAGCCAAAAGTAATTTCCAGAAGGAAACTTTTATAAATAGACCTTAAAGTAAGGTGAATGGATTTCAAATAGTAGCAAGCTGTTATGAAGCTAATGTGATCCTGGGCACCCACACAGCTATATTCTGGGTCCATTTATTTCTAAAGAGAGAAACTGTATTACCCCTGAAGATAAATGAAATATGGTGCAATACATAAATGATTCCAAGTAACTTCTAGCCATAGAATTCTCTTCCCCCACCCCTCGTAATCACACCCTTTGGGGGCTACCTTTCCTTCTTTGCCCCCTTTCTCTTTTACAATCTTTACATTTTTCTCTTCTTCACACTCCCCTTGTCTGAACACTAACAAGAAAGACCTGCACAGAATACATTAGACAGAACAGAAACAGAATCCTAGACCCCAGGTCAGTTTATTCTGATCCCACCTCTCCAGCCTCCTCCAAAGAGTACCAATATCTGGGGACCAGGCATTCAAAAACATGCAGGAGACATCTCAAGTTCAATCTCTTAACACTCTAGTATCTCAAAACCCTCTGTAATATGTCCAATTTATGACAGATCATATCACATCACGCCCATATGATTTGCTCTCCATCCGGTTTGGCTCATTTTCTTATGGCAAGTTCATTCCACAGTGGGTAAAGTGGAACTCGGGCAACATCCTGGGAACTAAAAATTACAGTAGCTAATATCTCGTCTTCAAACTTCCTAACAAATGCTTTCATTGACTTGTATGTTCTTTGTCAGACATAAATATAATGTTCTCTGAATTGATAAAGCTACATCAGAGACCATCCTTGGTGTGGGATTGTATTTGCACATGAGCCAAGTGTTGCTGACATAATTTTGAACATAGGAAAATGTCACAGAAAGAGTGGATCGTATTAAAGACAGAGACAAAAAGTCAAATAAAACCTAACAGACAAAAATTACATACACGCACACACACACACACACACACAGAGAAATCACACTGTTATGCACTGAATTGTGCACCATTTAACTTTATGTTGACACCCTGAGTCCAAGAGTTCAATGTGGTTAGCTGTCTCTCTCTGCTGTTTCTCCCCATGCTCTACAATAGGAAGGAAGATAGTCACAGGCAAATGGGGAAGAAATCCCTCCTCGTAAAATGAAAATTTAACCTCTATGGCTGTGGATTTCTAGTCCCAAGAACTGTGAGAGAACCTATTTCTGGTAGTGAACCCACCCAACCTGTGATGTTTTGTTATGCCAGCCAAGTTAGCTAAATACACGCAAGAAACTATAGTTTAAAATAACAAAAAAAATCTTCTACGTTTTGACAGGGCAGGATCTGTGCTACTCTCTCTTCCATGGACATTTAGCTTCAGGGTCTGTGGAAGAGTTTGCTACATGCAGGATATATAGCTTCTTGTGATGTTGGAATCCTTAGTTCTCCTCATTAGGCAGTCAGTCACCACTCCAGCCACTGTGTCCATTATCACTTGGTCTTTACTGTCTGTACTTTCTCTCCTTATAAGGACACTTGTAATTAGTTCCACACTTACCCAGTGTGAGCTCATTTTAGTTTGATTATATCTACAAATTCCTTTCCCAAATAAAGTCGTGTGTGTGTGTGTGTGTCTGTGTCTGTGTGTGTGTGTCTGTGTATACATGTACTTGTATGTGTAGCTCTGAGTACATGCATGCGGAGGCCAGAGGTCTGCACTGGGTGTCTTTTATTCATCTTGTTTTCTTGTTAGAGAATTTTGAACATGTAGACAATGTGTTTTTATCAAACCCACATTCCCATTCTTTCACCTCCAACTCTTCTCCTATTCTGTCCCTGATATTCTCTCCCAAGTTCATGTTTCTTATTTTGTTTCTTTGTTTTTTTCTCAGTGAGTCTATTAGTGCTATCAATGTGTATATGGGCATAGAGCTATATACTGGGAGATGGGTAGCCTCTTGGAGTCTCTCCCATTCCCAGAAGCACATATGAACTTACAGAGTTGTACCACTTTAAACTGGCATGAAATCAAGCTAGACAAAATCCCAGCATGGATAAGAGAGAAGTTCATGCAGTCCTACCTTATTTTTTGAGACAGTCTTTCTTTGAATCTGGAATTCATACATTGTTTAAACTGACTGGCCAAACCAGGCAGATCCACTTGCATTCCCACTGAGCCATTTCCACAGCCTGAGGTCACATTCTTAAGATTCTTCAGTGCCTGGTTTAAGACTTTGCTATAGCTTATTAGATAAGCACAGTTTGACCAAGTATCTTATGTTATTGCATCATTGAATAATGGTATTAAAGCGGGGAAGATTTTCCCTTTCAGCATTTCACTTTACTAGTTCCTATTAATAACAAGAATCATTTATAGAGGAAAATTTAGAAATCCTGTTTTGGTGATGGTGTTTCCCATGATAATCCAACATTTCATCAGTAGGGCTTACACATTAGCAATGTATCAACTCTTTAATGACTTAAAACGTATTTCCTCATTTTCTAATTTATATTCACCAAAAAGTGATTTATTTCTACCATTGCCAACTGTGTAAGTTAAGCTAGGTATCCCATGATTAGCATCACTCCACTGCGTTGAAACTACCCGTTTAAACAAATCTCAAAGTGTGACAGAGGACAGAGCACAGAGGCAAATATTTTTAGCTTCTTCCATTTAAAGTCACTCTGGTATTTGCAAACTCAGACGGAGTAGAGGTCGCTTCAAGTGTTAGGTCACAATGCTCACAGGAGCCTTCCACAGCCATATCCAGGGTAGAGTTCTAAAGCTTCCCTTCTTCAGACATCATAGCCGTGTGTGCAATTCCCTGCCTTCTTAAGCTGCATCTTCCTAATTGATGATTCATGTTTTCTTCTTTTCTTTTCTTATTCAAAATGACGAATTATTCTTTTATCATTTTCACTTGAGATATTTGGGAAATTTCACTTAAATATTCAACATGCTCAAAATGATTTTGTTTGTGTATTGGGTCCAAGGTCTCTTTTACAGGAGGGCATTTCATGCCTTGAACTCTAAACCTGGCTAAAAGCCCATCATGGCCAGGGAGGCTGCAGATCTTGGGGTAAAACCTCCTATTGTTATTTTGCTAGATCATCATCCTGACAAAGTTACATCTGATTATTTATGTGTGTTGCCATAGATCTGGACCATTCACAACCTTGGTTGGAGAAGCTTCCTTTTTGCAGTGGGTAACAGTCGATAGAGAAACGCAGAACTGGATGAAATGCCGAGAATAAGAGACAAGTTGATCAGCGCTAAAGACAGCATCTGTATCAACGCCTCCTCCTGCACCACCAAAGCACAGGGTACATAAAGGAGTCAGAAAGAGTGTAAGAGCTGGAGGATGAGGAGGAGTCTTACTGAATACTGTTGTTCTGACAAGACACGGCCATTGTGCTCGTGAAATCCTAACAGCTGTGGTCACCTGAACAGGAACCACACAAATTCAACCAGCCCCCCCCACAAAAGACATGAAATTGGGAGGGACCTAGGACATGAGAGGAGTTAGAGGGGGGAAATAAAGGAGCAGATACCATACATGTATATGTATATGAAATTCTCAAAAATAAATAACAATTTTTTTAAAAAGTGTGTAGAACAGGTTTCAGAGGCTTTCCATAAACATATTACAAATATATGTTCAAAAATTGATGATTGTCTTGTTCATATTCTTTCATTTTCCAACTTTATTAGGTACATTGCCTTTGAAAACTGAGTTTCAATCAAAACTATGATTTAGTGTTCTTTAGCTGAGGTGCATGCAAGGACCAGGAGCGGTGCATGAAATGGAGGGAATGAGGATGGATATGAACAGACATGTCAGTGGTTTCCTAATGGAAGACTCTCATGTCTTTAGTGGGTACAAATGAGAGGGCTCAAGTCAGAATGGAAATGGAGCAGGAATCTGAACACCTTGTCTGATACTGAGGTCAGGAACTCACAGTGCTAAGTAGATTCCATACAGAGAACAGGAAGCTAGGTCCTCAGCACTGACCTAGCCAGATGTTAGGGACAGGGGTTTTCTCTTCCTGTGTACGAACAAGTTCTATAGCGTTGTTAAACATTATATGGACCAAGTATGGAGCCTCTCTGGTGAAATAAGGCAGGTAGTTATGCAGCACGAAGTAGGAGTCAATTAGAAGAAGCTGTCTGACAATACAACACTCCAAGTATGATAAACCATAGAGATGTGGATATTCTGACTGGGAAAAGGAATCACTATTTTCACTGGTATTCATAGGGGAAAGAAGAAAACACGGCGGATATGAATGCCAGACCTGCAAAAAGGAGGGGGCTAGAAAGATTCCAATAAACTTCTTCATGGAGAGATTGAACTGAGAGTTTGAGTAGATTGAGGCAGCTGGGGTTTAAAGACCTGAGTAGCAGAGAGAATGGAGCAACACAAATAGAAATTCACAGAAATCGGTAAATGTTAATACCCTATGACTGTACAGATGAGTTATGATACACATGTTCAAGGAGGTAACAACCCAACACGTTAGAAGTGAGCATGTCTGCTGTGAGAGAATGAGAGAAGCGTTTAATACCACTAGCCAGATTAGAGCACCTCAGGACTCAGAGGGCATTCAGAGGAAATTTTGCTTAGCATGTAAGAGGAACCAATCACCACAAGCAGGCATAGAATATAAGAAAAGTTGACAGCAATCCATCAAATGGAAGGAAAGCAGTACCCGATAGAGACATCAACCTCTATGCTTCATTTAAAGCGCTGGAAATAGCAGCCACATGGCAGTAGATTCTTTTATATTTTTTACTATTTCAAATTTTGAAAATAAGTACTTGGGTATATGAGCATAATGGCAATGTGCCATAGGATTTGTGACATGAAGGACTGCATGGCAAAGTTCTAAAATGTTCCTGTATTATAGGCCAAGAGTACAAAAGCAAGAGAACTAGGAGTTGGATGGCCATGATGTGCAGACAACATTTATCTTTCAAGGACAAGAAAGATAGCAAAAGATAAATTTAATGAACTTACATTACAGAAAAACAATAAAATGGAAATGAATAATAAATGAAAAAAGCTAAAAATTGTCAAGATAGTAAATTAAGTACAATCATAATGATAATTACATTAAATGTAAATGACCTAAAATACTGAGTTAAATTTAACTATCAAATTTGATTGAAAGGTGATTGTAACTATATGAAGCATATTTCAATAATAGAGACACAACTATATTAGAAAAATTGATATAGAGGGGCTGGAGATGTTGTGGTAGAGCATGGCATGTGCAAGGTCCTGGGCATATTGCCTGGCACCTAAGCAAACAAACAAAACATCTGGAATTGATACTCATTAAGTTAAAAATATTCTAATGGCACCAAACAAGATAACTTTGCATTACTATTACTAGGCATTAATATGCTTGCTCAATAATATAGGTGCTAACTGAAAAAAATCATAGCTAGCTAATAAAATCCACAATAAAAACATGATTATTAAATAAAATTAAATTAGGAATACTTATGAGATATTATACAAATTTTCAAGTCTAGTTTTACATGAGCAACGAATATTCAGAAAATTGAATTATACAAATTAAATGTTTATAATAACATAAAATATGTTATATACATTTAACTAAAGGTAGTCATTATTTTATGCTAACTCTACAAAACTTTGTTAAATGAAAATAAATATTTTTTTCTTTACCCTCTCCCTCTTCCTTCACTCCTTTCCCTCCTCCCTTCCTTAATTTTCAGGGCAATTCAAATAAAAATGTCGACAACCTTTTTAAAAATTAAAATGACAGCAAAATAAGATAGCTCAGAATGCACATATTCTTGCCTCTCAGTCATTGCAATCTAAGTTCAATCCCTGAAAACCACATAAAGATGGGAGGAGAGAATGGGTTCCACACAATTGTTCTCTGACCTCCACATGCTTGCTGCGACACTCCTGCCCTCTCTCTTCTTCATACACACAATAAATAAATAAATACTAGAAACATTTTAATATTTACTATTAAATAAAGAGAAAAAACTGCAACAGCTCAAATGAATTTTAAGAAGAATTGACTTTGAATTTTTTAATTAATTTTTATTGAGCTCTACATTTTTCTCTGCTCCCCTTCCTGCCCCTCCCCTTCAACCCTCCCCCAAGGTCCCCATGCTCCCAATTTACTCAGGAGATCTTGTCTTTTTCTTCTTCCCATGAAGATTAGATACATTGACTTTGAATATTAACTTTGTTTATTTTTAAGATGTATGAAAATATTGTAACAAAAATTTTCACATAAGTATAATGAGATGAGATAAAAATAAAGAATGAATATAAAGACTACTGATTTTGACAAGAGGCAATTCATACTGTATAGTTTTCTTTTTATAAAACCAAATATTTAAATATTTTAAAAATTGAACGTCAATATGGAATTCCCCACAAAAGCAAGCAAACCAAACCAAACCAAACCAAAGAGAGTGAGATTTAATTGTAACTTTGCATTATATAAATTTAACATACTATGTATCAGATTCCAAAGCATAAAATGCTAAAATATAGAACTAAAAGTAAGAATAAGAGAAAATATTTTGGACTTGAACTCAGAGTATTAGATATGGAAACAAACTATGTTCCAAAGGTAAACCAATCTTCAAAATTAAGAAATTAGTTAATGACATGGTTAAGATAGTATAGAAATGAACTGAAAAGAATTAAATGATTCCTAGTTCCAAAACTAACACTTATGAAGAATTCTCAAAATACAATTGTATTTAAAAATGAATATTATTGTCAAAATATTGTGAGAACATCCTTACATTAGCCTGTAAGAAAATTAGAGTAAAAGATGAGCTACCTGTTAAAATGACTAGAATTAAAAGGATTGATTAATGCTAATTTAATTAAATTTCATAGTTCTGGATCATTGTGGCAATAAAATAAGGAAATGGAAATCCATAAACCAGTGGGACCAAAACAAAATCAAACTGACTTGAGAAAATTTGAACATTTTCACAGCATTTAGTATACACTGGTGGCATGACTCAGTCACTGCCCTCCTCAGTATTTTCTCAAAATCAGTGGAAACGTGTCTATACAAAGAGTTATGCACTCATGTTTGCATTCAGTTCATATTAAGTATCTCCAACTTGGAAAATAACTCAAATGTCTATCAGCAAGTAAAGAGGTTAATAAACTGAGGTATGCTACACAATAGAATCCTTTTCCTCAGTAAAAATAAACAGTCATGCTACAAAATGAGTGCATCTCAAAATATTTTGAGTAACAAAATTTAGGTAAGTGTGTGTGTATGTGTGTGTTTGTGTGTAAACTCCCATTATAATTCTAAACAATTGTAAACTAAATTGTAAACAATTTGTAAACTAATAAGCCATTATATGAAATACACCAATGATTACTTGGATATTGAAAATTACTGGAATTAGTTCTGGGGACACCTTGAGGATAGTGGGACATATTCATTGTCTTGATAATGGTGATGGCTTGTTGGAGTATGTAGTTGAAATTAATGACATTTTCGAATATGTTCTGTATATTTTATGTTGCTTCAAAAAGGAGAATTTGAAAGGCAGAGGTCTCAAGATGAATTTTAGGAAGAATTAGTAAAGTGCAATGCACATACATAATCTGTAACGTTTTAAATTCCTGAATGTTCAATGGTGAGAAAGTCAAATATAGAAATTTTCTGTCTATTGACAAAGTTGTATCAATAACTGACATTAAAACACAATTGTGGCAGGAATATAGGAAAACTATAAATATTAATTTTACTAATTAGTAATTTAATTGTGCACACTGATATGACATGCCTGTGCTGTGCACAGCTCAGTTCAAGGCTAGTTAAAATTTACAAAGACAATGTTGGCTAGCATATAATAATTTCAAAAATTAGCAGACACAATGTGGCATCTCAGTATACTTACATAATATCTATTGATCAAGTATGGATTACTTATGTTTTTAATTTCTTCATAAATTGATATGTAGCATAAGCACAATGTTTTTAAAGAAATATTGACTTGTACAGCAAACATCAATGACAATTTCTGACAATATTTGCAGAACTCTTATAGACAATTCTAATGAGTATTATCATCTCTTGCCAATCTAAGTCATTATTACCATTAATGCTACCTCTGACACTGTATTTTTAATTTTAAATTGTTTTAATTTTAAATATTTTGCTTCTTCACTACTTTTCAAAGTTCCCCTCTGATTTCTAGCCAACTAAAACATAATGTCTTGTTTATTTTCTGGTGTCTTTGGAAATGTGTCAGATTTTCCAGAACTTCAATAAAACTGCCACTTCCTCCACAAGACAAGCATCTCATATGCAGTTTTGAAGAGGGTATTGAATAAAAATATTTCTTGTTTCTGGGCTGACTTTTCCTTTATTTCAACAGACATGCCAGTAAGATGAGACATCTGTGAGTGATAAATCTAAAATCTTTCTAGAAACTTGAAATTTATGCACATCATTGTGTCAGAACAGGTGAGCATCCATCAGCCCTCACCAAAATAATATTCTAGGAATAAGAATACATTCTGTGCCATTTATCTCATTGTCTTTGCAACTTTCATCAAATTATTCCTGCTCTAGAACCCGCATACAAAAGTGCACTTTTAAATCTCATGTAGGCTTCTGTGCAGGTTCTCATGAATAGAGAAAAATTATGGTCTTGTTGAAAAGTGATTGACCAATTTATAGTGAGTTTCTTTTTTTCTTGTATTTTGGTATTCAACATTGCAAACTTGAGAGCTGAGAATGCTAAACTCTTTGGAACCAACAGCTGTGCAAATACACTGCCTATAAAGTGTAAGAAACTCACTGAGAGTAGAGGAGACACAGATATAATATAGAGCAGTGTTTCAGATAGCTGTCAAGTTGTGAATGTCAGATGTTTGAGAATTTTTCCTTGTGTCTCAGCATTTAAAAGAATACTTCAACAAATCATTAGTGCTTTTCCTTATTTCCATAAACAGGACAGGTCAGGCATATTATTCCTAGTTATACCAATCATTAAATCATGTTCTTTAAGATCTCACAATGTCAGAGGCCATGAAAATATACAGCATGTGACAATTGATAATTCAGATGTCAACCCATCAGAGGTGTGACTCTGATGGAGGTTAATCCTGTCAAAGTAAGACCTGCAGGACAATCTACTCTGAAGATTGTTGCTCAGTTTTGCTAAAGTAGCTATGTATCTTCCCATTGTCAGGAATTTTCATGTGCTGTGTATATGTAATCTCATGATTGAATCTCAATCTTATGGGCACACATATCTGTGGATGGTCAGGAAGATGACTTTTCATTAAATTACCTATATAATTTTGGTATATAGAATATTATATAGAATATGGGTTATAACATGCTTCATAACTAGATCTATTTGTGCCATGATGACTTTAGACACTTAAAAGACTACTCTGTTTTTTTTGCTCAGACTAACTGCACTTTAACTTCAGAACAAGTTCAAACAAGACTAAAGGCTTTTAGTAAATGAGTCATAATTTTAAAACTTCACAACTATGCACAAGGTCAGAGTAGCAGCTGTACAACCAAGATTGCAACACAAAGCATCCTAAGAAAAGAATTCACTTGCCAGCCTGCTGACAATAGACCTATGTCTCAAGCTTTGTCATTGTGAACTGTGCCTGCTCTGTCTGGTCACAATCTTACTCCTGTTATCTTGGAACCATGTATGACAATGGCAGGCTCCCTATTGCTTACCTTGAGAATGTGTTTTTGACCAATGAAAAGTAACTCTTGTAATTTTTTAATCACCTCAAGTCTCTTGCAAAAAGACTTTTTTTAGGCTAGAGAAAACACTAGAAGAAACTAGGAAATATTAAAACCAGGATAGGATAATTGGAATAGAAACAGAACAATAAAGAGACTGACTTGAAAAAGCACATAAAGAGTTTGTTCATTCACCCTCGGATACCCAAAGAAAAAAGTCCTTTTGCTTGCTGCTGCATCTAATATGAACCCTGAAGAGAGACTTGTGGGTGGACCTAAATGTCTCTTGCTACAATGATAGCATTTCCTTCTTCTGACAGATCCTACACCTTCTTGGGCCATCATCTTACTCATCCATTAAATACTTATAAGATCTCTATCACTTAGCATTTTACCTACCTTCTAAGAAGAAATTCTGTACTCTCCTACATTTTCACTGGCAATTAAAAACCAACTAATTATTAGAGAAAAGCATACTGGGTACCATGTCACAGGAAAGATCAGAAAAGTAAAGGACACACTGACTTTTTCTCTAGATTCAGTTCCTTCTATGATGAATTTTAATCTGTGACTTTCCCTTTGTTCTTCAAATTCTGAACATGGGCCACTAGATAACATTTGTAAAATGTCAAGTTAGTGGGCACTGCTTGGCTTTGTAGAGAATCTTCTTGTTCTTCTTTGTTATTATAGTTCCTATTGGGCATCTGTGGGGAAAATAACTAGATGTAATATGCTTCAAATAGAATTGTTATAGGATTGCATCTGTTTCAGGCAGAAATGAAATTCAGAAGAAACAGTCATTAAGTATTGATTGTAATTCTGCATTTAATAGAGTCAAAAGATTAGAAGATTATTAGAAATTCATCTATTTAAAGAGTTTTTACAATTTCCCTAATTAATGGTGCTAAATTGAGAACTTTTAGTATTGTTGACAAACAAATAAAAACAAATGGATGGGTAAATGGTGATGTAGGAAAGGAATGAGTCCAATGCTGGTATGGTGCAGAGCCTTGAGATCCCAGGTAGGTTTCTCACTGTTTCCTCTGGAATGAGAAATAGGAATAAAAATTTATGCCAAATCAAAGCCCAAATGCTTAATAGTTGCATGGTTCCAAAGAAGAGAAAGAATAATAGAGGTTATAGGAACATCTGTCAATGTAAACTTATTTTCTTTTTCAACCAGATGACATGCCTTGCAGGTAGAGGCTGCTTCATATGCCTTTGTGATGGTGACACTCAGTTTACTGTCCAAAAATTGGTAGACATTTAGGAAAAATTTAGTAAGGATAATAAAACAAATGAAGATACAGTTATTTTAATTTTAAATGGAGAAATTCTTAGAATATTTCATAGTAAAAATGAATCACCATATCTCTCCATGTCTCTTTAGGACATTTCATATGCATGATTTGCCTACTCAAGATGACAACATATACTGTGAAGGCAAGAAGATTTTTAATCTCTCGAGTCATGTTGATTAAAATAAACATGCTATTAAAATTCTAATTTTATCTTAGAAAATCTTGCTGCTATGGAAGTCATTTTTACATGTTTCTGTGAGACATAATAGAGATTTGAATTTCTACTTGACTTCTTACATCTATTCAATTTCCTATCCAAGATGTCAAATCATTGCTCAGTCATGACTTCACAGGAAAATATGATAATGCCACTAACAGAGGGGAAGGCACTGAATTTGTAGCTGTTAGAGTTCATTGCAATATGTTGGCAGGATCAATGAAAATTAATCATGCTGAGCCATTTGTGTTTCACAGAAGGAGTATATTACTTCCTCTTATGCACACTTAGCTATTGGTGACTGGGCCTTCTATGTTATCTTTGAATTCTCAGTTCACAGGGTGTTTCATTTTTATTCTGTGAAAACAAAATATTTTCAATGTCATGGTTTCAAAGGAAAGAGAAAATTCACGCAAAGTGTCGAAACAAAATACTAAAAATTGATCTCCTTGATGAAAAAGCTGTTTCTAATTATAGTTTATCAGCAAATTAAAGAACACGGAGAGAGCCTAAAATTAGGACAGTTTTGCAAATGAATAAAAATGTCCTTTAAGATGTTGTCTCTGCTGGAAGATGAAAAGAGCTATTTGTCTGTTGTATATAATTGAGCCTCATCTTCTTTGTGGCCTTTCAATAAGACCTTGAAGATATTTCCTTTGTTGTATATTTTCTCCTCATCTAAGCCAAATCTCATTTTGATTTTATAGTTACTCATAAGCTCTTAAAATAATATGTTCCCTTTTGTACATATATATGCATTAAAACATAACATAGTAATGTATTAGATTGAAAGCTACAATTACAGTGGTTGATCAGACACTTGCTCTGACAGCAAATAAGAGCAAACAGAGGATGAATATTCTTACTTTCAGCAATATACTAATAACTCATGAACAGGAGATAGAGAAAAAAGCTCCAATGATTTTTATGAATCTTTAACTCATAGTTAAGTCTGATTAAATACTAGGCAATAAAGATAGAATCCTACATTGTTGGATAGTGTTCTATTGCCAACTAATAAACCCTGTGGATTTTTTAAAGATGACAGTAGATTATGAATTAAGAACTGAGATATATTATGATGTTGAATATTCTTAAGCATGCCATCAGACTACCTCATAACTCTGAGGAAATTATAAGCCTCTAAAGCTTCCCAGAGTTTAGAACTAATAACCTTTCCAGTTGCTTTTCAAAAAAAAGTAAAATCAATATGTGGTTGACATATAAGGCCTTATCCTCTTCCAAAGCTGGTGATCCAAATTAAAGTCGTGCTTAATTACATTTTGATAGATGCCATGAAGAGGGGCATCATTTCATCATGACTGACCAGCACTATGATTTGAATAAACTCTTCCAATCTCACCTTAAGAGCAACTTTTTAAATTTGGCATTAGCAAGGAAGGGAACAGTCCACCAACACAGTGTTGCAGGAGAAGTGTCTGTATTCTGTCAATCACGTATTTTAATAAAACACTGATTGGCCAGGCAGG
>LOJH01020485.1:0-20730 GCA_001685095.1 Ellobius talpinus
AAAGAGCAGGCATGAATGTTATTTATGGCTTAAGAGAGATGCTCATTTGCTTCCTAGTGTCAGAACATGGCTACAAGGACACTTCTATCAAACACAGACCAAATCCGGTAGTGACTTGAAGTTAGATATCTCACCTTCCTGAACTGTGAGAAATACATTCACTTTCTTAAAAGTTATCTAGTTTGTGGTGTTTTGTTTTAGTAGAGGGTATGGGCTATTATGAAGGCCCTTGTTTGCACTGGGAAAAATGAATTCTTCATCTCATATTCATAGTTAGCTTGAATTCTTATATCTGTTGTTCACCCTGAGCATACCACACACACACTCACACTCACACAGACACACACACACACACACACGCATCTAGGCACCAGGGAATGGGGGATAAATAATTTTGTGCTTACAGAAAAGTTATTAAATTAGTTTTTTCATATTTTTGTAACCACAGAGTTTATTTTCCAAAATTACTGGACTACAAAACAACAGAGCAAACCTGTCGAATATAGCAGAATATAAATATTCAGACCTTATTGATGAAGAATTTGCCTTTGTTGAAAATATTTAGCAATGTAAAAGGATGAGGAAAAGGTAGCAGAGTATCAAACAGTTAATTCTAAGGATATTGACTTGAAAGAGTCCAATTCAAGCTTTTTTCTTCTTGAGGAATTTTTAAGCCAAGTGTAAAGAGATTTGCCAAAGGTAAGTGAGTGATTTAAAGATAATAGTAAGAAAATTGGATAAGTGAAATGATAGAAATAAAGAAAATCTCCAAAGTAAAAGTAAAATGCAAAGTGGGGAACTTAGGCTCCATGGGGTTATAGAATGGCCAAACTGCTACATTTCAAAGATAAACTTATTTGATTAGCAAGAGAGAAGGGAGTCAAAACTAACTTTTATTAAACTTTTTGACTTTAATTGATTTTCTTTGTTGTTGTGGAATGATGATGCCCCTAGTTTGAGTGCTTTGAGTATATTTAAATAGAAATCAAGTAGTCATTGAATACCAAAAACTTCCGTGAATATTTTGTCTACTTCTTTCAGAAATCAGATACAGAAATAAGTCATATATATTTTAAAATAAGTATTGAAAACAAATCAAAATGATGTGTGCTGTAAATGGCATGCATTATTTATAGAATCGATTCCAATCAGGAGTATTACATATGCATATATATCAATTATGTTAAATAGAATTCAGATATTTAATGACTAGCTTCTATAGCAGGCTCAGAACTAATTATGGAATGAATAAACTATTATTCATCTTTCTAGATGTTTTTGAAATATCCTTGAGTATTTAGCATTATTTTGAACAATGTTAGTTTTGTTAGTTTGTACTGTTGATAGCAAATTAATTTTATTAATCAAATAACTTTGCATTCATATTTTCACTAACATAAAACTAGAATGACTCAATGATAAAAAAGCTGTTAAAAGACATTTCTGAGTGTGACTGAGCATTCAGAATTCTGGTTCTGTTACAATGTTAATATACTGAGGATGTTCATAGCCTTCTACATCAATTCTTTGTTATTATTTCAGATGAGATAAATGTGAATTACAAATGGTTATTAAAATCAAGCCAAAAAATTTCCAAATATCAGAAAAAGTATGATTTTTTAAATACAAAACTAATTTAAAAATATTCTTTTATTAAATTGTTATTTTCCTTAAAAATTACTGTTTCTATGCCACTATTCTTTATGTCCTGTCTGGGTACCATCAGAGCAGTTCATGTTGTATGTGACTTAAACATGGAAGTGTCCTTAATGCTGTCTGATGGATTGTTTGATCTCAAGAAAGTAC
This sequence comes from Ellobius talpinus, assembly GCA_001685095.1. Classification (NCBI taxonomy): domain Eukaryota; kingdom Metazoa; phylum Chordata; class Mammalia; order Rodentia; family Cricetidae; genus Ellobius; species Ellobius talpinus. The sequence continues at coordinate 1,807 of LOJH01020485.1, forward strand.
ATTGAATTCATGCATTCCAATGCTTTTCCTACCTCTTATTACCTGCTAAAATATGACAGCAATAATTGTAACTGTTAAGTGAAACTTAGTATCTGGGAAATAGGTAGACTGCAGCCATGTTCCTCTTCATTTCTTGTGGCCCTACAATCTTGTTCTTCCTACCAACCCTGGAAGTAGGGTTCGGGGTGGGCCTGGGACCTTCTCTGGAGAGAAGAAATTTTGGCTCCATTGTTCATTTCAGGAACAACTGACAGCAGTTCGTTCTCATAGGGATGTGACTCTTCTGAATGCCTACTCCTCTCCGATGCTGACACACTGAAGCTGCTATGTGGAATGGCGGAAGATCTAGGGAGTTGATCTGTTTGAAGACAAGGAGATTACACGAAGTTCATGTCAACAACCTAGCAATCATCTGGGAAGATTTTAAAATGCCATGCTAGGGAGGCTGACTAATATATGCAATGACAAGTAATGTTTCATTGTTTTCTCAGAGGTTTTTCCTTCTTATTGTTGAACATCAGCTATTTCCGCTCGTATGTTGCCATGACAACAGTAGAGTAGGTTCAGCTTTGGGAAGTTTTGGTAGTTTTCTTTTCTTTCTTTTTTTTACTTTTTATTTATTCTTTGTGTCTTTCACATTATGCCTCCAGATCCCAGCCCACTCCCTGATAAAATAAAATAAAATAAAATATAAGAGAAATAAAGAAGAAAGGGGGAGAACGGGAAAAGTTCACCGGAAGATGCACCGTAACACAGAGAGTCACACAGTAAACCCCTTTATCCATACATCTTTACATGCAGACACGCATTGCAGTGCCATTGGTGTGGTTTAAACCCTCTGGTCTCTGCTACACCGTCAATGCTGAGGCCGTCCTCACTGGGACTCTTCCTGGACATTCTGTTGCTGCCCTGTGTGATCCTTTGCCGTCCTGGGTCCTCAGGACACCCACCTCCGTGTTCCAGAAGATCACAGATGGGACGGATATTGGTGTGGACCAATATACAAGCCTGATTCTTGGCCTGACTAGTTGCAGGGTTGGTCAGCCAGTCAGCTTTCTCCTGTATTCAAGGCCAGGGTGAGCTATCCAACATTGGCCTAGCTAGTTAACCACTTGAAGTGATGGACAAGAAGTGAGGCCACTTCTCTGTCCTTCACATCCTCAGAGGTGGTTTTCCCACAGTTACACCTTCAGGGCCAGTTATACTGTGTTGCCCAGATAAGGTGTAGGGGCCACTTTTCTGAGTGCTGCAGCTAATGAGGGGCAGAGACAACACTCTCATTCTTATGACCTCAGGGCCAGTTTGGGTAGTTCCCCCCGAATATCATCATTATTGATTTATTTCATGTAACCAAGAAGTCAATTATCAAGGTAATTAAAATATTTCAACCCACACATTTCTGTAGCTCAATCTGAAAACAATGACAAACTGCTTTGTTAATTTATTTTTTCCGGACAATGCCAACATTTAAGTTTTAATAAGGTTGATCCTTATAAATTGCTTCTAAATAAAGCTGGTTTGTTTTAGTTACCGTGTATTATTGACATGTTCTAGTAACGAATGAAATTTTCCAACATTACTGGACTACTATGTTTTTCCAATAAATTTACTATTAATTGACTTTTTGTACATTAAGTGTATTTCCAGTCACATAATAGATGTTCAAGAAGTGATGTTTCAGTAATCATGTATTATTGAATAAGCCACTGGCCAGGTTTGAGTATAATTGCATCATGTAAGCAGAACATGTTTTCTAGTTAACTAGTTAATGTGGAGATAGATACTAGACTATGTCATTGAGAAGAATCCATTTGGTTCCCTGGGCATTGCAGGAATTCTATGTGGTTTGGGGGTGGGTAACTCCACATTTCCCCATGTAATCTTATCTTTTAAAGCAATGGAGAAGCATTCTGAAGTGAATGTGTTGCTCAGAAAAGGTGGCTCTCCTTTCAGTGTGGGAGCTTCTTTCTTGAGATGAACTCAGTACGTGTAGTGGACAGAAAAAAAACAAAAACAAAAACAAACAAACAAACAAAAAACACCTCTTCTTGTGACAGCCACCTTAGGGCCTTGATTTTAATCAGTTTGCTTTGAAATTCATATCTACATCTGATGTGATGATCACACATGTGCTCCAAGTCACACAGCCAATCAGAGGGAGAAAAGTAGGCTCATTTCCACTGCACAGTGCTGCCTGTCTCAGTTCGAGGTGGTCTCCAGGGTACCTAGTCAGACCTTGCTGACGAATTGCAGAATGCCTTTCATAGAGAAACTCTCCAGAGAGTTGTAATGAGTGATTCTTCTCAGTGCCAAGTAACCTTTATGTACAAAGGACTTCTTTCCCCACCCACCAGTGTTTAAATAGCATAACCAAAGACACAGAAAATGTCTTAGATCTAAACTTCTACTTTTAATAGAAACTTAATATCTTGAAAAATGGGGTGATTTCTATCAATTTGTACATCAAAATTTCAGGCTTATTTATTTTAACTTCCTAAAGTGCCTCTGTGTATGTAGGTTGGACAGGTCAAGGAATAGCACCAAGGTCATTTTACAGGAGCACTTTAGGAATCCAGCTATGCAGCCCTACTAGGTTTATTCAATCAACACCTGGCTTTTTATAAATATCCTCAAGTGATATAGCCATTTGAAAGTTGGGGGTCACTATCCTCGATCACCATCAAAATGCTCTTAAATAACCTCAGAAGCATTAGAGTCAACAAAAACATTACAATCTCTCAAGGATCAACAACTGTGTTTGGATACACGGATATTCCTCTATTCCTAATGGAAATACATGTAACTCTTATTAAACGTTTATAAAGTACAGTTTAGTTCCCAGTTTCAGTGACTCTGCTTTTCCTGCCACTGAAGTCACTTGATTCCCATGTATATGACTTTCTTATGTTGCTGCATTTCTTGGAGAAAGCTTCATCTAAGCAAGAAAATTGCTCAATAATTGCTACACTCACTAATCTGTGGCTCAGCCTTAGGTCATCCCTAGTGTGTCTTGAAGTCATGTGGTCCCTCTTCTACACCTTCAGAAAAGCAACACTTTGTTTCTTTGGCTGAACTGACATTTCCTTCTCCACTTTCTGTCCTCCTCCTGGGAGCTGGTAACTATGTTGACTTATATAGTTGTCTCCAGTCTTCTGAGTTTTCTGCTGCTATTTTATAGATAGACTGATAAGCTTGGTCCTGCTTAGGTAGTGTGCTACTTGAATTTGATATACAATTATGAGTGTGTAATGTATGATTATTTTTGTAAATTATGGAATTAATATAGCTTTGACTTTGCCACTCTCAACACATCCTTTCTAAGACCTAAAAAGGTGGAGTAATTTCTGTCTGAGGGTGTGATCTGAAATTGCATTTCTATGGGTTTCTTGTTTCCTCATGTCACCTACTTCTGAACCCAAAGAAATAGCAATTATTCACCTACTTCTGAACCCAAAGAAATAGCAATTATGGATTCATTTGTAATATACTAGTTATAATGAATATAATTAAAATGTGCAGATTACCTATAAATTAGAAAACTTACGTGTTTAATATTCTTATAATTTTTATAGTCATCTTTTTATGAAGAAGTTTGATTTTTCAAAGTGATTGAAATTAGAAAAATGTGATAGATGTGAGTATTTTGACAGCTTATTCAAAATCAACAAAGAACACATTATTAATATATCATTTAAAATGGAAATTCTGGGATAAAGAAAATATGTAAAGCTTTAGTGAACCAACAGTGGAGATAATTTAAAGCATATTATCCATAAAAGTAAAAGCTTGACATGAGGATTATTACTTAACTGTAAAAAAAAATAAAACCACCTTTAAATCTGTGTTTCATGGGCCTTCTCCGGGTCCTGGATTATTACCCTTTCCAGGAGATCTTGTTTTTGATGTATTGTTTCTATCCCAAACTATCTAGTAAAGATAGAGCCCCAGGATTTTCTAGAGACCTATTTCTGCACTGGACTTTCTTTTACTCTGTGCTTTTAGCACCAGGCTGCCCGAGGTCTAACATGCTGGAACAAAGTTCGTTCATTTCTTCATGTCATGTTATAGTCAATCATTTTTATTGCAGTATTGCCTCCCAGACTTTAGAAAAACTTCTCTTTCTCTACCAAAAATAGTCTCATGCTGATTTTGGTTAGCACAAAACAATTTTGTTGCAATTCCCTTCTCTTTGGTTTCCAAGTACCTACTTTTCAGTTTCCACAAGATTCTGTTTATGAGTTTGAGGCCATTGGAATACCTCTGCTCCCTTCATGAGACTTTCTTTTACAAATGTACCCAATTTACTTTCTAGCTCCCTTCATTCCCCCTCCTCTCTCCTTCCTATCTCTCTTTCTAACACAAAAATATGGCCACACAATAATTAGGGTAAACTTCATTACCTTATCACTTCAAAATAAACTTTTGAAATAGATAGTTTATGTATCATTTCATGACAAAGTCCTTGTAATCATGATCTCAAGCAGTTACAGCTGCTTGCGCAAGATTGACCCTGTCATCAGCAAGCAATAACCAGCGAGGGACTCACAGAACCATAACCCACCTTGGTGATCTATTGGTTACTTACTGATGGATTCTGAAAGAGAGACGGTTACTTTCAACCCTACCCACATATGAGTTCACCAGTCTCCACAGCATTGTGCAAAACTCATAAACACACAAACAGTCTTGGATAAATATAAAGATATGAATGTAGAAAAGGGACTTATAAAAGAAGAGGGAAGCTTGTGAAGGATAGAAGGGATACATATATATATATATGCACACATATGAACATATACATGTATGCATATATATAACCTTATATTTAAACATATATATATATATATGAACTCTAGGTGCATTTTATGCAATATAATTGTATATCACCTTTTCCATTCCATCCAGATGGATTCATACAACTTCTTTTTGTTCAGCACATACACAAAATAAATGACAGCCACTTGTTAATCATTTAGCTACTTTGGTAACCAGTTTGACTACTTTTATATGACAGTGCTTGTGCTCAATAGGCTTTTTTGTTGTTGTTTAATGGTGTTACCAAAGGGCAAGAGTCAAGTTGTCGTCAGTTCAGAAAAGACACCAGATAGTTCCTTTAAATGAAATTTTGACAGTGCAACAAGGTAAGATGAAAGAGAAACAGAGGCTGCTTTGGTGTGATTTTATATAGTGCACTTTTGTGTTTTTCTGTTATTCTATGCGTGTTTGTCATTAATCTCTTACTGTTCTTAAATACTGTAGGCAGAGACTACTCGTTCATTTCCCAGCCTCCCAGGAAATAATCATACAGAAACTATATTAATTACAACACTGCTTAGCCAATAGCTTAGGCTTCTTATTAACTAACTCTTACATCTTAAACTAACCTATTTCTATTAATCTAGGTATTGCCTCAAGACTTGTGGTTTACCGGTAAGAGTCTGTCTCCTTTGGCAGCTACGTGGCATCTCTCTGACTCTGTCTACTTTCTCTCTATATCTCTGTTTGAATTTCCCTCCTGGCTTTACTGTACTAATCCATTGGCCAAAACAGCTTCTTTAATAACCAATGGTAATAAAACATTCATAGCATACAGATGGAAGTCCCATGTCAACATGTAATTTAAAATGCATCATAGTCACACACACACAGAGAGGAAAAGAAATCACAATTACTAGTTTGAATTATTCATGGTTTTACTCAGTATCTCAAAGCATAACTCTTGTAAATAAGAATAGATTAAATATTTGTGTTTATATATTTTGTTTGTGTTTATGTATGGATTCATATATATACCCACACATATAAATGCATACCATACATATATATGCATTTCATACATGTATATGTATATCACACAAACATATATTCACCTATATATGAAAGTAGTACTAAGTATACCAATGAGTTCAGTTCATAAATTAATTAATGTCCAACAAAGTCCCAGAATAAAGAGAAATATCTTCTACTATCCAATTCTTGCAAACTGATTTTTATGGAAGTTTTATTCAGAGCTCATTTTTAAAATTTTAAGATATTTATTTATGTGTATGTTATATATGCATATATAAGTCCATGAGTTTGGATATGTCCACATAGAGGTCCTTTCCTTGTACCTTTCTGTATCATTCTCCAAGTTATATTTTGAGACAGGATCTCTCACTGGCCCTGAAGATCATCCATTCATCATGACTAGCTGTATAGCATGCTCCCATTATCTTCCTTTCCACATCTCCGTAGGGTTAGGATTACAAGCCTATACCATGATGGTCTCTTCTTTTTTATATGAGTGGTAGGGACTAGACCTTAGGTCTTCTGTTTGTGCAGCATGCACTTTTAACAACTGAGCTATCTCTCCAGTCCCAGCATTTCTGTTACAGCATGTTCTTCCTGGCCACCAATTAGGTGAAATACACCACAGTGCAATAATAAATGGGGCCACATGACTGCAGTAAAAAAATAAAGACTTTTGTACTTGAATGTTAAATACAGTTGCAGTTCTGTTATATATGGAATTCATTAATTGATATGTCTTTTTTTGATCCTAAAAGAAATTGACATTGAAAATTATATGCAATTACTTGAAGACCTTTGCACAATGAATATGTTTTTTGTAACTATATTATTTTGTATGCTGCACCATCCATATATTTTCCTAAAGAGTTGCCCAATTTTATAATTTATGGCTATAGCTATCATCAACATTTCCAGAAACATAGTTATAACAAGCCTGGTATAAATTAAAAGCTATGTTTAACACTGTAAGTTAAACAGTCTAGATTAGAAATGTAAATTTGGCTCAAATGGTCCTATATATCATTGGAGGATGTTTTAAGATTTTTTTTTGAAGGGGAATTGTGTGTGTGTGTGTGTGTGTGTGTGTGTGTCTGAAGTGTAGTGAAATTTTTCTTACTTGACCCATCACCTTGAAATATCTCCTTTTTCTTAATAAGAATGTAGGATAATTAGAACTTATTTCCTGTTTGCCTTCACATTTCTCTCTTTCTTTCATTCCCTCTCTTTCTCCCTTCCCTCCCCCTCTCTCTTTCTTTCTTTTGCATTCAGATTGCAGTGTGTCTTCCTTCCTCTCCTCCATTCCCTTCTCCCACCTCCCCTCTGCCTGCCACCTTCAATCTACTCCTCCTCTGTTTCTGTTCAGAAAGAGGAGGTCTCCTGTGGCTATCAGTAAAGCATGGCATATCAAGTTGCAGTAAGACTGAGAACCTCCCCTTGTATTTAAACTTGGCAAATGCTTTCATTATAAAAAATTAATTAATTGATTAATTTTATGTGCATGAAAATTACTTAGGACACTTTGCAGAACACTGGGCTCATGAATGAATTTTTCTGTGCCTTTTCAATGTTATGTAGTTTTAGACATTTGTATTTATATCTATAAGTTGTGTTTTATTTATGCTTTAACATGTGACTCAAATTTCTTTAACTTCTTTTCTATTTGAGATCTAATTATTCTGTCATTCCAATATAGTTTTAAGAAAGCATTAATTTTCATATTGAGTAGCTATATTAGTCACTTTTCTGTGGCTGTGATAAAACACTGTGACCAAAGTAACTTATAGAAGAAACAGTTTCTTTGGGTTTTTGTTTTTTAGAAGATTAGTGTTCATAATGGTGACTACTTTATGGCAGGAAGAGGTAAAAACAGGTCCACCAAATTGTAACCAAGTGTTCAAATACATGAACTTATGGGGGACCTTCCCATACAAATCACCCCATCCCACTTCCTGACCCTCATAGGGTCATGGCCATATCATAATGCAAAATACATTTTATCCACCTTCAAAAGTCCTCTCAGGCTTTCACAGCTTTAAACTATTTAAAAGTCCAAAGTCTGTTCTGAGACTCACGACAGTGTCTTAATTGTAACCCACTGTAAACTGAAAAGGTAAATTACATATTTCCAGTGTATAATGACACAGAATACACATTGCCATTCCGAAAGGAGGGGTGAGGCATAAATGCTAGATCAAAAGCAGACTAAAACCTAGCAGGCCAATCACTATATCCTGTAGCTCCATGTCCACTGCCAAATGGCTAAGATGGCTCTGCCCTTTCATGTTTGTACCGACAATACAACTATTTCCTTTGGGCTGATTCTTCTTCATGCACCTAGCTCTCTTTGGCAGATATACCAAAGATCTGGCTTCTTACCATAAGGGGTCTCCCCTGGAAGCCAAGCTTCACTTCCACCTCTTCATGAAATGGCTTCTCAGAGCCCCTTGCTTTCTCAGGGCCTGCAGAGCCTCCCCTTGCCTGGCCTTAGTAGATCTCTGAAAGCATGGACGGATATATCATGGCTGCTTTTCTCTTGTATCCTTCATGACTCTAAAACCAGCACTACTCAGCCAGTTTGGGATAGACCCTAAGTTCCTAGAATGTTGTTGTAACAGCCTTTCTCTTTGGTTGCTTTGTAGAAGATGGCCTCAGGATCTCTTTCACAGGTTGGAAGCTTAGTTTGTTGGGTCTTGACCTGCGAGTACTCTTTCCTTTATTCCAGTATAGAATATACCTCTCCTTAAAGGCACTAACCTCCTTATGTCTTTCAGCACAAGCCTTGGCTGTGATCTTAGGTTAGCGGTTCAATTATTTTGAAATTTAACGTTAGGAAAGTTCTTATCACCATTTCAGAGAGTAACCACATTTTTTTTTGCCAAAATACTATTAGAAAAGTCCCTTGCTCAGTTGCTGTTCTTGTTCCTGATTCTTTCTGAAACCTTGCGAGGTGGGACTTGATAATTAGTTTTGCTCTCAGCACCAGCTTTCAGGCTCTTTAAAGCACAGCCTGAAAATAGAATTCAAACACTTTTTTTACCCCAAAGTTTCAAAATTTCTCAGGTTTATTAAAAAAAACTCAACATTGTCATATCCATCAGAGAACTCCCCTTCTTGGAACCAAGTCCTGTTCTAGTTAGGTTTCCCTTGATGTGATAAAGATAATAGTCAACTTGGAGAGGGAGGGGTTTATTTGACTTTCACTTCCTCATCACAGTTCCTGTGTGCAAAGGCAGTGTGCAAAGTCAGGTGGGAAGTGGGAGGCAGCAAACAAGCACATCAGAGACCGTGAGAGAAAGTTACTTGCTTTCTTGCTCTCCCTTGTGTGCTCTGTTTTCTCTTTCCTACAGCTCAGTACCACTTGCCCAAAGATGTCAAGTCCCCTCTGTCAACAATTAATCATGAAAATGCCCCACAGACTTGCCAAAGTACAATCCTCTCAACTGAAGTTTACTATTTCCCACATGATCCCTCTTGCTTTTATATATTCAACTGAAACAAAATAAAATAAAACAAAGAATCAAAGAACAATAAAAAACCCTCCAACCAACTATCATACCTCTATACCATTGGGTCAACTTCTAAACTGTTCGTTTTCTTAAAAAAGTAATTTTAAGCCCAAATTATAACATTTTAATTATAATTATAACATTTTAATTAGTGTAGTTTCGTGACATTGATATCAGGTGTGTCAGCTCTCTATAATTTTCTGCTTGTCAAAATTTTTGCATTATTTACGTTGGATTTGTTTCCATGTAAATATTTGATTTGCCTTGTAAATTTCTACAAAAATATTTACAGACTTGTATCTGGGGTTACATGGGGAAACTGGTGTTTTACACACACACACACAAACTCTCACACACACATTCTTAATTATGCTTCTATTAGTTTTCTTTATCTGCAGTGTTAGCCATATTTTATTTACTGAGTTTGCGTATCTTTTTCATGTTTATGCCTTATGTCAGGTTTATGCCAATATGTCAAATTTATTGATTTGTTCATAATACAAACTGAATATTCAAAAATAAAGATAATTAAGGTGTGTCTTTCAATTCCTCACACAGATGGTTTGTTTCTCACAGTGTCAAATGATATGGTGCCAATATACAAATGGCGAAAAATTTATAGCCTTTTATTTCTTCCTACCACCTGCCTCTTCCCCAAACAAGCAAAGAAACAAACCAAGTTTTTTGCTTAGTTTTCATGACTTGATAATTGAAGTCTGGTATGTTAGATCCTTGAAGCTCATTTTAGACTTGTTATCTCTTGAAATACAGAGCAGAAGTGAGTGTTCTGAGTCACTGATCTTGTGACATTTTATTAATGTAGAAGTTCGTGTTTCAGGAATGCTGTTCTTGTACTAGCTGAAGTCTAATGCTTTAAAAAATAAAGCTAGGATTTTGTTTCCATTAATTTTTTAAAATTAGAGGGTAAACCTGATCTTCCATATGTCATCTGTTTGAAAAGTAACAAATTATTATTATTATTATTATTATTATTATTACTACTACTACTACTATTAATACAAAAGAATGGCTCCTCAATTTCTTAAAGATCCATGCATTGCATGGAGTAACTTGTTTTAGGGACAAAAATAATTATTTTACACTTCATAAATTTCAAAACTGATGATTTATTGGTAGCAAAAGTGAGGGAGCATAAAGGATAGTGTATTGTAAAAACAGAAAGAAGGGCCATTAGGAGAAACAGCATAGTCTGATGCAAATAAGAAGATTTAGAGTCATCTCTTAATTCATTTTATGGCTCTATTTCCTCATTCCTTGTAATTGAGACAGACTTTAACTTATTTGAGACTTGATTCTCTTGTTTATAAGGACAGTATTATCATAATTGTGGCCTACATATGGAAGTTTCCTAATTTATAATGTCTTCTGTGAAATTGAAGCTTTAGACAAGAGAAGGATTCTGGTAAAGCCCTCTTCTTAGAAAGCAATATTTGTAATTGACTCTTTAGATACCATGGTTAGTAGCTCCGGGTCTTTGTGTAAAATCTGGTGTATTAAGAAAATAATTGCACAATTCTGAATGGCAACAGTGTTAAAGCTGGGACTTGAACTCTCCGCAAGACGTTTTCATGTTGGTAATAATTTTACAATGAAGGGTGACTAAGAATTTAGCACCAATGAGAGGAGAACATGGTTTGTTCAAAGGAAAACATGTAGAAAGTTTCAGTTAATTAGCTCAATGTAAATACCAAGTTATTTGAGCTCAGGCAGCGTAGGGATAGAGCCGCTTGCATTGCTGCCACTTCTGAGGCTCTTATAAAATTTCGTTCTTTGCTGTCTTAACTCTTGTCCTGAATCCTTTCACAAATGTTGCATCTTCCTTCATGGGTCTTCTTCTGAGATCTCCAACCAAGCTCCACTCACTTGCTTTGAGCAACATTTCCTCTTGCTCGCCTCAGATTCCAAAGCTGCTGGGACTACAGGCCTGTATGACTGTTCCTGGTTTGTTTGCCTAGCTCACATGCACAAGGTCTTCTTATTCATAACTTCCTATGGGTGTCTGGTGCAGGGTTTTCTGTGTTACAAATGTAATGAAATCAATCAAAGCACTGACATACCAGTTCAATGTTAAAATAAGATAAAATTAAATGTATAAATCAAATCGTTTTGGGGGATTATACAAGAATGTTTGTAGTATAACTCATGTTGAATTTGTAGCATTTAAATTCATATACACTGTATCCTTGATATGTTACTTTGAACAAGATATTCTATTTTCTTTTGCTTTTGCTGTTTATTTCTTTAATATAAATCATAGACCATTAATCACGAGACTATAAAAATAAAATTATGATAGCTAATGCTTTTTCTATATTCACAAGTTATGGTTTTCATGTCTTCACAAGAAAGAAAATCTTTATACAATTAAACTCTTTATATAAAATGTACAGCATTTGCACATAGACTATGAATTCATCAATATAGCTTGCATCATTTCTAAATTAAAATCTAAGATAGAAGTGTCATCAAAAAGCTCCTATAACTGTGTTTTTAAAGAAATAATGACAACTAAAAAGGTTCGGTCATGGTTAGAATAGAAGACAGCGTCTGCAGCAAGGCTCAGTGGGAGAGACACTTGACATACAAGTGTGAGGGTATGAGTTAGAGTCCCATGACCCAGATCAAGGCTAAATAGCAAGCATCTTCAATCCCAGTGTCTCTCTGATGAGACGGGTGAAAGACACAGGAGTCCCTTCAGATGCTCATGAGCCAGCTACTTGAATGGACAAAGTAGAAAAGCATAAGAAACCCAGTAGCAAACAAGGTATCCACGACCAAAAAGCAAGGGTGTTCTCTGACACCCAGGTGTGTTTCATGCATTCATGCACCTGCACTTACACTTGCAAACACACAAAGATTACAAAGAAAAATTCATAAATATGCAGCCAAGATGTCACCATCTCAAGACTAATAATTCAATACACACCAATAACAATGCAAATTTTTTTCTTTGAGGATTTTTCAATCCACAGTAGGCTGAATCCCGGGGTGCATTATCCATGGATATAGAGGGTTGACAGTATATATCCCCTAACATTTTTAAATGCCTGTTGCAAATATTGAGTGTTAGATAAGTTTGTACTGTCGATTCAAAATTCATGCTAATGTAGTTAATGATGGTATTTTCTTTGATATAATGCAAGTTAGAATTTAAAATAGTTACTTAAATCATGCAAAACTCTACGATGAAAATATTTTCTCAATTTTGACTATTTTCTTTGGAAAATCTTGGTGCTTTATTCTTATAATATTTGCTTTAGATGCATCATCAAGAGTATCAGACTTAGAAACTTCATGGACTTTTAAGATATACTTATCCTGTGATATAGAAGTAGCTTAGTGGTAGAGGACTTGTCTAGCCCTAAGATTAATATATAGGAAAGCAAACAAAATTGAACAGCTTTTGCAAACCCACTGCCCTCTATTTCAAACTGGTAAGGACACAGACAACTCACAATCTTTGAGATATTGATTTTTCAATATTTAATCCACTAAGAAAGTAGTAGGGAAGATGAAATGAGAAAATTATATTTGGCTAGTATAAAGCTTCAATTATATATAAAAAGAATTAGAAAGTCATATATAACACAAAAGATCACACACACCAAATCTATTTTAAGCAGAAAGAATACAGTTGAGATACCACAGTATCTGATCTCTAATTATACTACAGACTGACAAAGATAAAAACAGTGTTGGCATAAGAACAGACATGGAGGCCAGTGTAATAGCATAGATGACCCAGCCAGCTACAAAGTCATATGACACTGACTATAATTTTAAAAATTATCTCTTTTATTTTTGAGATTATAGTTATATCATTGCTCCTTCCCCCCTTTTTTTCTAAACTGTCCCCTACACCCCTTTTTGCTTAACTTCAGATTTAGATCTTCTTTTTCATCAATTGTTATTATGTGCATGTGTGCAAATGCATATGCCTGTGTATTCCTCAGTATAACATTTTCAGCTTGTAAAATGCTACTCATATATATGTTTTCAGGGTTTATCTACATGGTATTGTCATGGCCATACATTTCTCAAAGGCATCAAGAACATACATTGGAAAAATGACAGGTTATATCACAAACGGTGAAAAAAAACTAGATATACTCTTGCAGGAGAATAAACTTATATTCACATTTCTCAACTCAATCATTATAAAATTACAAAGTTACTCCAAAATGGATCAAAAAGTAATAGAACCTGAAATGCTAAAAGTGATCCTGAAAAATATAGGAAATCTACTGAAAGTTACATGTGTAAGTAAGAACTTTCTAAATGGCACTTCAACAACACAGAAAATAGTCCCCCAAACTAAAAAGGGTCTACATGAAATCAGACTTTCTGGATTTCAAGATAAATTGCCAATGGAGCAAACAGACAGTCTATAGAATGGAAGAAAATCTTGTCCAGCTATACCTCAGACAGGTGTTGATATTTAGAACATATAAAGAACAGCATAAATTAAATACCCAAACAGCTAAAACAATGCCAATAAGAAAATAAACTAAAGAAATGAACAGATATTTCTAAAAATAGGAAATATGAAAAAGGACAATAAATATTTTAAATAATATTTAGAAACTGTCATCATCGGGGAATGCAAAATCAATCTTGTTGAGGCCTAGGAACATGACTCAAGTGGGCAAAGGCATTTGCTTCTAACTCTCAGGACTTGTGCTAACTACACAGAGGAAAGAAGAAACTGAGTTCCACAAACAGTCCTTTGATCTCCATAAACATGCTGTGATTCACAGGAAAATACGTAAACGAAAGGAATCCACTGTGATTAGAGATGCCTATGATAAGGAAAACTAATTACAAATGCTAACAAAGCTGAGGGGCACAAATGAAACTTCATCCACAGCTGATGAAAGTCTAAAGTAGCTTTGGAATTTGTCTGTTTAGTTTTTGTGTGAATGACCTCTTTATCGGTAAGAATGGGATATTGATGTCTTCCATTATCAATGTTCAAGAGGCAATATGTGATTTAAGCTGTAGAAGTGTTTCTTGGATGAACTTGGGTGCCCTTGTGCTTGGGAAATAGATACAATCTGTGCCCATGCTATGTGTGATAGGTGTGTTTCCTCAGCTTACATTGGAGATGATAATTCCTGTCGACAAAGTACTTTCATTGTGAACGTACACTAAAAAATCCAATTTTAAAACCTGCAACCATTGAGGGCAATTGCAAACAGGAGGGACGGACTGCAGGGTGGGCAGAGAGAACTGGGAAATGGGCTGTTTTATCACCAGTTGCTTCTAGGAAATGTGCTTGACCGAAAAGAAACATTTTATTTGTCATAAGTGTAATATAAACGTAAAGCAGAAAGGATGTTTAAGGTACAAACACTATGAAAGTACTTTTCTCAAAATATAAAAAACAGAAATACCCAATGACTCAGCTATTTCACTCTTTAAGGAATTTGTATCTTACATCAGAGACAATTGTGCATCTGGGTTTATTGATGTTCTACTCACAAGAGCAGTGAATGGAACTAGCCTAAAATATCTATCAAGAGACAAATGGATAATGAAAATATGGCACATAAACACAATAAAATTTCATTCTGCTAGAAATAAAGATGGACTTATAAACTTTGCAAACTAATGAGTAGAACTGGAAAGTATTATATTAAGTGAGTGAGATAGTCTTAGGAAGACAAATTGTTTTCTATTTTATCTTAAAATTAGTTGATTTTTTAGCTTTGTAAGTATTGTTTTATTTTTTCTTAATTAAAAAGAAAATTTTTGTAATATATATTTTGATCACACTTTCCCTTCTAGTATCTCCTTCCAGATCTTCCCACCACTTCATCCACCCAACTACATTTCCCTTTTTATTCAAAAAAGAATTGTTTTTAGTGTTTTGTAAAATATATTTTGACCATATTCACTGACCAACTCTCAGTTTCCTCCCAGATCAACTCTTCTTCACTGCCAAAACAGCTTTGTGTCATTTTACAGCTATATAAGAAGGATACATTTCAGAGCATTGTTATATGATGTTGTACTTATGATCATAAACTACAGTATTTATTTAATATTTATTTAAAGTTTGTTAAAATAGTTTTCTTTAAATATTCCAATCCAAATAAAAGGAATAGAGTCAAAGGTGCTCATTGGGACAGACTACACAAGAAGTTCAGGTTGCTTTTTCATGAGTAAATATCCCAGAGAAGATTTTTGACTTTTTAGATGTTTAGTCACTTAGTAAATCACTTAAGGTCCTGTGAAAAATGTATACTATGAACCAGAACTTCTTGTGACAGGCTTGATATTCTATAGGTAGATCCAAGTTCCTTGGCATTTCATGTTTGCAACTGGTCCTTGAATGTTTTCTAAAGACGTGGCAATGAATATAAGGAATGACAGGCAATAGGAAGGATGGGGGAGATTGCCACCTATGTCTGAAAAGCATCATATGCTCATGAATTACATCTCCTATAAAAATTTAAGATAAACATATCTGTGTTTTTCAGATCTTCTCTTCATTGCATTAGTGAAATATGTCTCTCAGATAATATTTGTTAAGAGATATGTGACAATGTCACTCCAATAAATAGTTTACTTATATGACAATTGTGAAAGTTGAGAGATTCAAAATGAAATTGATCATATGATATATCAATAAAATTAAGTAGAGAGCAGGAAAGGACAAGTTTTTTTTCATATTTGCTCAATAGGAGGAACCATCACAAAGGGGGTCCAGACTACAAATGTGGTTGAAAACAACTCTTTAAGAATGCTTGATCATTTCATGGACACTATTCCTGAGAAGGCCCAACCTCTTTTGACACTGGGCAGATGCTTCCTGTGCTACTGATTCTTACATTCAAGACTATTTCAAAATAACTTTTTTTCACTTTTACCATTTATTCCTTAAAAATCTCTCTGTTCCTTTGTCCTATTGGAGAAAGAAACCTGTGTGACAAAGGCACACATTGCTGTCTGCTGTTAATGATTATTATCTTCAAATTCTGGAACCAGCCTGATTTTGCAAATCTAGTTGCCAACTTGGTTGTATTTGGGACTCACAAAAAGTTGTGACTCTGGAAATGTTTGTGGAGGTGTTTCCTCGAAGGATTTTTGGAGAATGAGGATGAATTCTCCAAGGCAGGTGTCACATTCTGCAGAGACTGGGTTATTGAGATATCTGAGGCAAAAGTGGGCCTGCTCTTGCCTGCCCATCCAAGCTTCAAGTCCATGAAAACATCTAACCCATTGCTACTGTGACCACTGCCATTCCTCTCTAGCACAGAAAACCAGCTGCTTTGTCTTCCCACATGGACTGAAGACCTCTGGCTCTCATAAAGATTCTCTCAGGCCTTCAGTGTTAGACTGAGACATCTGAAGACTTCAGATACATGGATTTCAAAAGCTTTGCAAAATTCAATGTTCTACTACCTGCATATACTATGTAAGCAAATCTCCTTCATAATATATTCATTTGGCTTATCTTTTTCTCTATAGAATTCTGACTAGCACACTCTCATAAATTTCCATTTTTCAGAAAACACCAAGTTTGAAATCTTCAATATGTGGAAACATAACAGTTAGAAAGTACATCTTTTTTTCCCACAAAAATAATTGTGTTTATAAAATCCCCAAAGTTTACGTCTTATTACACACTCAAGTAATTGTAATCAGCATATCCAATTATTTGGAGACTATGTGTTCATATACACATTTCCCAAGCAAAGCAAAGTAAAGCAAAGCAAACCTAACCAAAACAATAAAAACTGCTTCAAGAAGCATCAAACCCCAAGAAATATCTGTAAAATCTTAAAGTCAGTGGCAACAATTAGAAAAAAAAGTTAACTACTAAGACTGAAAGTCTTATATTCTAAGACAATTGCTGTGGGAACTCTTTCAGCCAAGAGCCTTTAAGAAACCAGCCCACTTGGGCATGGTCTCTTATACTATAAATGCAGCCATAAAATTTGTGTGCTCTCTCTCCCAACTGGTGGATTCAGTTCCTGTTCCCCATTGATGCAGAGGATTGTGATCTGTGAGTCGAGCCCTAAATAAATAACCCTTTATTATATTCAATTCTGAGCTAGTGTGGGATTAATTTTTAGTGTCCATCTTCATTTATCACCCCACAGTGATGCTGTGAATACCATTTGGTTAATAAAGAAGCTGCTTTGGAGCTATTGTAGCACAGAGTAGAGCAAGGTGAAGGTTCCAAGCAGATAGAGCAAGAGGATAATCAATGAGAAGACATGTAGCTGTGGTAGGAGATAGATGCCAGACACCAGACAGATCCTTAACAGTAGGCCACAACCATGTAGTAAAATATAGAATGACAGAAATGGCTTAATTTAAGATGTAAGAGTTAGCTAAAAATATGCATAAGCTAATAGGCCAAGCAGTAATTAAATTAATAGCTTCTGTGTGATTATTTTGGGTCTAAGCATCCAGGAAATGAATGAGCAGTCCCTGTCAACAGAATGGTACCAATGTGGGTGAGTACATCCATAAAACCTGAGAGAGCCTGTGAAAGAATTCTAGACACAAAAGAATAGAGTTAAGCAAGACTTCTTAGTAGCTGACATTTTTTTTAAAATTATATTTGGGTAGTCTTTGTTTGCTGGTGGCAAGTAGGAACACTGTAGCTCATTTAAGAAAAGGCTTACTGACTCAGCATATAAAATGCAGCTTCCTGGTTTATGCTAGTTGCATGAACAGCTCTGGCCCTTTCGGGATGCCAAGCACTTAAATGGGATTTGAGAACAGCATTTTACTAGATGCTTAATGGTGACATCGACTCACTGAGATACTGGAGCTGGGGCAGCATGCCTGGCACTCAAAAGCCATGAACAGATCTCAAACATGCTGAACTGGGTAGAGCCAAAAGGCAAAGCAGCCTTAGTCCTAGTCATGCTGCTTAACATTTTAAAAAGCGCTTCTCTGCCATGGGACAATGATCTGTACCCTGTCACTTGTATTTTAAATAAATGCTTATTGGCCAGTAGCTAGGCAGGAAGTATAGGCAGGGCAAACAGGCAGGAAGTAGAGGCAGGGCAAGGAGAATTCTGGGAAGATGAAAGATGCAGTCTGGTGTTATCATCCAGAGATAGAGGAAGCCAGACACAGAGAAAGCAAGATGTGAGTGCCTCGCTAAAAAAAGGTACTAGCCATGTGGCTAACACAGACAAAAATTATGGGCTGATAGAAGTTATAAGAATTAATTAACAAGAAGCACAAAACTCAAGTTCAAATTGATCAAAGACCTTAACATAAAGCCAGACACACTGAACCTCTTAGAAGAGAAAGTGGAAAGTACACTTGAATGCATTGGCACAGGAGACTACTTCTTACATATAACCACGGTAGCACAGACACTGAGAGAAACAATTAATAAATGGGATCTCCTGAAACTGAAAACCTTCTGTAAAGCAAAGGACATGATCAAGAAGACAAAATAGCAGCCTACGGGATGGGAAAAGATCTTCATCAACCACACATCAGACAGAGGTTTGATCTCAAAAATATGCAAGGAACTCAAGAAACTGGTCATCAAAAGAACAAATAATCCCATAAAAATTGGAGTACAGACCTAAACAGAGAACTCTCAATGGAGGAATCTAAAATGGCTGAA